>CM067350.1:51834981-51879981 GCA_034190875.2 Urechis unicinctus | reverse complement strand
GTACAATCCCACCGTATACGTGATTGACCAACGCATAGGTTGCCTGCAGTGTTGTCAATAGGAATTTGCAGAGGCACACTCTCGCAGCTTTGACAAAGTATGATACATAGTCCTACGGATACACAAGTCTTTAAATTTAATAGGAATGGTACATACAAAGGGAGCCCGCTGTACACGTACCAGAAGCTGAGTGGCCTACACATCTCCTCATCCATGTCCAAGCGGAGGGCAGTTTAGGGGCATTCAAGGTGGAGTTCTCCAACCTGTTTGGAGAGTGCGTTCTGCAAAACATATGCGAAGATAAATGTTTAGTTGGCTGGCGAACCAACTCAATGAAATACTGGCAGAACCATGCCAAAAAACCTCCAGCTGACGCTTCATGGTCAGCCACTGAGAATACTTCTGACAAAAGAATGTACCGTAAACTCTGCCATGAGTTTGGTGCTGCCGAAAATACCGATTGACGAATGAAAGGTGGGGACCCCTTAAGGTGTCGGGCGAATTTACTTCACTGACCCGTAAACAGGTGAGTCACGGCCGAACATTCTTTACGGGATTCCCAACACGTACAGAGAAGGAAGACATGTATTTACAAAACCAAAACAGGGGCTCGTTTTCCAGGGTGGCTCGCTACATGTTGACAACATAAAGCAAGATACTGCGGGTGGGCTATTCGTGGTGCTCAGGCGCCGACTCGCTCAAGGACACTAGGTATATGCACATTCTTTGACGCCCAAAAGCAGTTTCAGGCTTATATTGAGGATGCAATCGACTCACCTGCTGACATTCCTTCTGCCATCAGCAGGTATCAAAACCTGCTCCAGAACGCATCCTCAAAGGTTGATTATGTGTTTGGAACGGGCCTCTGCATGGCTTCGTCAGACATGATCCTCGCCGTTGAAAAAGTAGCTGAGTTAAACAACCTGATTACCATCGCTAATGAGCAGCAGCGGATCGACATCAACACCAACGTCAACGTGCCTGCTGCACCTATCCCAATCGCGGTCGGATGGCTGCTATTGTAACCTCTTGCTTACAGAACAGCGCGCGCATATGCTCTGCAAGTGTTGTGTCTTCATGTCCCTGATGCGGTTGATTTGGGTCTGTAGCCGTTCACGGTTTACAGAGGCAGCCTCAACACTGACACGTCGCAGGTCCTACAGCTCCGCAAGCTCATTTGAGTGGAATCTCCATGCCCGACCCGACCCACTTCCATTTTAGCTTCCGGTCGACGATCTCTCCTTCTATCTCAGTTAACTGAGCCAGATATTGACCAGCTCTCCGCGTTGGGTCTGCATAGCCTTGTCAAGCCCCATAAGCTCTTGGAGTTGCAGCCCAGCTATTTCTGCCCGTGTACACACGTCATCTACGGCGTTATGAACGACCTCTATTAAACTTGTTTCATCTGTGCCACTTTGCTCTGTTGTGACGTTAGGGCAGCTCAATGGTGAATTTATTTGGTCGTATCTAATCAGAGAACCTCAGACCTTTACGGACGGTCACTTATCCCCCCCCCCACCCCCTCACCAAACTTACCGGCTATTCTTAGGAAGCGCAAGTAGAATTTATGATACTTAGGTCAGGGTAGTCATTCCAACGAGCTCAAAGTTTGATAAAGTCTGATCTATCTCAATGTACTCCCGCATAGCACCCCGAGCAAGGAGAGGGACCTCAGGGACCCATTCACAAGTTCTCCTGCCATATCTTACTAACCTCTAATTGCCACCTAATCGTCAAATGCTGCGTTGTCAAATTCCGTGTGACTGTGGTCATGCTTTTCTGTACCATCAGGGAATACGTGGGGCATAACGGCCCCAACGCCGTATGGAGATGCGTCACATGAAACAACCACTGGCTGCCCCTGATCATAATGTACCAACAACCGAGATGAATTCAAAAGTTCCTTTGACTTGTTGAATGCAGTTGTTTGAGAATCACCCCACTTGAATACAACATCTTTCTTCTGTGGGTGATGAAGTGGAGCGAGTATGGTAGCGAAATCAGGTAGGAATTTACTGTAATAGTTCAGCATGCCCAGGTACGATCTCAACTCAGCTATACAGGTTGGTTGCGGAGCTTCTACGATAGCTCTCACATTGTCGTCAAGTGGATGCAGTCCCGATGTATCAATCTTGTGTCCTAGATATGATACTTCACTGGATAAGAAGGTGCATTTGTCCTTCTTTAGACGCAATCCTGCTGTACAGAGACGTTGGAATACTCTTTCAAGAATCGAGAGATGCTCCTCTACAAATGGTGCGGATACGATCACATTATACAAGTATTAACATACACCAGGTAGGTCACCAAGCAAGTTGTCCATACATCGCTGGATGATTCAAGGACTTGACGAAATGCCAAACGGTAAATGTTTGCATTGAAACAGTCCACGTGGTTTGTTGACTGTAGTGAACTTCCTGCTATCCGGATGTAGTGTTACTTGCAGGTAGGCATTATTGAGATCTAGTTTACTGAACTTTTATCCACCAGAAAGTCTAGCGTATAGATCCTCCACACGCGGAATTGGATATGTGTCTGTTTTTGCTACAGAGTTGACAGTCACCTTGTAGTCACCACATAATCTTATCTTCTTTCCATCGCGTTTAACAACTGGTACAATTGGAGCTGCCCAATCAGAATGCTGGACTCCTTGTGCTTCCAGATTATCAACCTCTTCATTAACACGATCCCTCAGTGCATAGGTATTAGGTCTGGATTTGAAGAAGCATGGACTAGTATCAGCAGGTAGTTGTGCGGGTACTCCTTTGAGCGGACTTAGTTCATCACTAAACAGTTCATCATACTGTTCTAGCATCTGGTTGATTTTAGATGTACTGTGTACATTGATAGCGTGTACCTCGCCCCAGTCGACTTTGACATGCTGCTACCCAGTAGTATTGGACCACTACCAGATACTACTAGAATGGGCAGATTCTTTTCCTGTCCATTATGTTTGACTGAGACTTTAATTTCTCCTTCCACTTTGATCTTCGCATTTGTATTAGTGGATAGACTACATCTACTTTTCTTGAGCTGCTTTGACTGGAAAAAATCATCAAATTTTGTATTACTCATCAGAGTGGCTGAAGCTCCTGTGTCAATTTCTATTTCAAGCTCGTTTCCGTTTACCTCCATCACTGCCATTAGCGGAGGCGCAGGACTGATCCGGTCACTGACAGAGTAAACAGTATATAGTGATTCTTCCACAATGTCATCGGTGGTAATGGTCTGTAGTGGTTGTTTGGAGATATGACATGTCTTTTGAATTTGACAACCTTTTTTCTTTCTACATGCCTTGACAATGTGTCCTTTCTTGTGACAGTAGTTACAAATCATATCTCCAGCGAAACATTTGCTGTGATGATGTTTTTATGAGAGACAACGATAACACTGTTTTTGTTGTTGATGTTGGGGTGGTTGGAATGATGGCTTCTTATTTCCAAGCTTGCCATAACCTTTCTTTGCTTGCATTTTATGCACCCTATTTTTTTGTGGAACCAGGTGTATCATTGATGACTTGTGACTTGGTGCATGATGATTGAAGCGCTGCTACACTCTTATCTTTGGCTTCATAACTTAAAGCAATGTCCAATGTCTTAGCAGATGTCACGTCAGTCATATCACACAATGCTGTCATTATCCGTTCATGACGAATATCCACCAATATCCGATCTGCCATTTTTTTTTCAAATCGATCACCAAATTAACAATGTTCAGAAAGTCGTGTCAGCTCAGCAATAATTTCAGAAACTGACTGGTTTGGTTCTCTTGTCAGTCAATCGACTCGGCTGTACAAGATTCCGAGTATGTTTCAGGTCTTCAACAACTTAACAGAATGGCTTTCTTCTTATCATTGTCATTGACATCGTTAGCCAAAAAGTAGAACTCCAATTGTTCCTTATAACTGTTCCAGTCCTCATTCACATTGAATGAGTTTAAATGTCTGTGTGTCGGCATGTTGTTGTCTATATTTTGAATACAGAAATGTCCTTGACACTATTTTGTGGGATTCGAGCGGGACGGATTCCGACTTCACCATTAAAGCAATGGACTTTACACGGGGGTTCGTTTAGAAATTAATGAAAACTCACTTCTGTGGATATTTTGGGCTTACAATATCCCATCCTCGTCGCCAAAATGTGACATTCTTTAAAGTACAGATCCATTGAGGTTTTCACGTGTTTTTCAGGAAATAGAAACGGAACCGACTAGAAGCGCCACCCGGCGAATGCTATCACAACTAGTGAAGTAGTCATTCATTATGTTAAATAATGCGGGGATATCACAATTACCTTGAGCTACCGGGTCTGGTATATAGCATTTCTCTGTTAAGACCGCCTTGCGAGTATGGGTCTTTAGGCCAAGTGGTTTACCACTGCAACTCGGGGATTTGTAGTGAAGCATCTCTGTGTGTTGCAATCAACGAAAATGCAGCAATCTAGGATAACGACGGCCAGATAAACGATAACGATATACCTCAAGTTTGTGCACACGTATTCCATCAGTACATCGCAGTTAACGCGTTATATTTTATAGCAATACCCACTACTTCCAAGGTATTAAAAAAGCAAGATATGTATTCCAGGAACTGTTAAATTGCATTCGCCAAATCCACACAATGTGTGATGTTTATCCATTAATGCAGAGTGAATAGGAGTACTAAAAGCATTAACTTCCAAGTGTCCAAAGTTGACAAACCCAAACACTATGAGGATTCATTTGGCTTCAAGCGTAGACTGCTAATATAAGTAAACGGGTTAGTTGCATTAGCGTGATAGGTTATTATGCAAGTCTGTTGTGTTCAACATTGAGTGCACCCCCACATCGTAGTGTCCCAATCGGTATTCGGTATGATAACCACAACATCAGTGTACCGTCCTTCCACGTAGCACTCCAATTTAGCTAGGCGTACCAAATATATCAATGTTAATAAATTTTTAGTATGACAATAGGTGTGTTGAGGGCGGATTCGGCTTTATCTTTAGTGTTAGGGATATAATAAAGCTCAAAGGCGGATTGCATATAGGACAACGAAAAAACAATTAATAATTCAGATCACTTTTTATTTACTCATTCGCATCTTATCGTAACTCATTGTACCATATCCTATGATACTACACAAACTATGACGAGACCATTTGTTTCTTGCGTCCTACCCACAAGCCCCCCTTCTCTGGCGTCTCACCGATCTCACACTTTTGTGTCTCGCAACCACGTATCACTTATTTCAGCCCATAAACCAATAATTTATTTGGGTAGTCAATTAATGGTCATGCCAGTACGACACACTGTTGTCCAGACGTGCTTACTTGGATGAATTAAGATTTCTGTTGTAGCTTTGATCGAATCAACACAGAACCCTTTTAAAGTTCCAGCAGGTGGAACCGAACAAATTACTTAAGATGATTGGTCACATTTGAACAGCATCTGTATATTTTACAGTGCTCAATAATATCGATAATATTTCAATGACGATATCCGTTGCTCCAAAAACGCTGTAGCATTACAAACATCAGCAGGAGTAATAATCCAACGTTGATTCTGATACTTCTTGCTAAGTTATCATGCCAATATATGAAAACGGCGATACATACGTCAGCTCAAACATATTCAGAGTGTCTAGGTACACGTTAAAGTGATTGACAGTTCTGACACAATCTACTTTGAGACTCCATTTCAAATCCGTCAATGATAAGGACGCCATTCATCGAGCATAAAGTTAATCCAATTATTGGCCTCAAATCTAGAAAACCCGAACTTATTTGCGAGTATCTACGTGTCTAATGTTGTGGGCAATGCGCCATCTATTTACAGTGATCTAAATCGAACAGTATACTGCCAAATGCCAAGTCATTTTAAGCATGGCCCACAGTAAACTCTGCCATATTTGTGGGAATATCAGACGCAGATGTCCACTTAGCATATTTTTGGGCTGCGCATGACTAGCTGCCCTTGGCTCTGTATGCATCTTTAGCAATACTTCCACTTTTTCTCACGCCGAATATTCAGTGCCGACACGTCTCCACAGAGAGACCAATCCTCTGTGTGACTAATTCACTTTACGTTGTTGATCATTGCTCCTTTGTTGTAATTCTGCCTCGTCAAATTCCTCATACTCGTCACTCCTCTATTCCGTGTCCCTGCCCTTCGATACAATATCTTCTGGTTTTGACATGAACACTTCCTAGTATTTATCTGAATCCTGCAGATCTTTTGTCAGGCTTTGCCGGTCGTGGCGTACAGTATGGCTTCTTTGTTGTCTGTTGCTAATGAAATGGAAGTGATAGCGCCATTGCACCCGAGAACACAGAATACATCACTTACGGAGTTTTTGTATGGTTTGGTTGCTAAAAGCTTAGTAGTATGACAGGAGTTTTTACCTACCCTTTGCTAATGTTGTGTCATCTGATTGCGTAGGAAAAATTTTCTTCTGGGTTTTCGCTTTTCGACCGTAATGTTGTTGGCTTGGAGGGTCGTCGACCTCATTATCGTGCTTGGCACGAGTGTATATCTTTCGGTCGGTAGATGGATAAACGAAAAATTCAAAATAATCATATTTATCTTCAGGCGAGATGTTGAACACTTGAATATCTAAATGGGAAATACTGAGTTGAGTCAGCCAATGCATACACGAACTCAATAAAAAAAATTCACATCTTTGTACATCGCTGTTATCATTTACCTTGATGAAACATGACTTTTTCACTTTTGACATAGTTGCTGACTTTAGCAAAGTATGTATTGCTTTCTGATTCGATTTTTTCTCTGCGACCAGCTGATACCGAAAGTTCATTTGGCAGGTAAAACGGTATCAACACTGGGTCTTCCAGCAGAGAATCTGAAACATACCGTGTATTTGGTAAAATCATACAAAACGCAATGATACGTCGTGAAAGAAACAATTGATCTTAAAGACAGCAAGAATAATAACGTCATGCACCCGCCTCAGTCCCCTCCGGCCAAGGGTTGGTACCAAGGCACCTTTCGGGCTCCGGACCCCTAATACAGCAAGAGTGGATACAAGATAAACTTGCCCAGAAAGAAGCCACGCATATAAATATTGACGAATAGTTCCACTTTTGAGGTATGCCACCGTTTCCGGACCCTGGCGGTGGAGGCCATAAAATATATACGACATAATTGGCAGGATAGAGGCTTGTATAGAATATACTACAAATGTAATAGGCAAGATATTGGTAGGACAACAGCGCGCGGATGCTAGAGAAAAAAGTAGAAGAAATACTAGAAGAAAAAGAAGAGGTCCGATGGGGTACCACAAACTGGATATATAGTAGTATTGCTACTATTGGTGGCATGTTGGGACTATCGCAACTTACGGTCTGACAATTGTCAGCATAACCTTTAAAATAACTACATGTCGTGTTTATGTTGATGAGGGAGTAACCGTATAACAGGGTGTGTGTGTACATGTGCACTTGGTCTACTGTTCATTATGTTTTTAGGGTGTGTGTAACGTACATTTACAATGTCTGTCCCTTTTCTATGAAGACTTGGGGGAAATTATTAAACCATTAAGCAGGTTAATAATTCTTACAAAATATCCTGCGTTGTACGAATTGAACTAGGCCATATTTAATGAAAGAGTGCGCTTCCGACTAACCACTCCACCTTCCTAGTGTTAGATACAGGTTTATCCCATGTCCCTAGTATACCCTGAAGACACACGCACGTTTGTATGTTATGGTGGCCTTGACTGCCTATGGGCGTGCGCCATGCTGCCCTTCTGTCCACATAGAGAGCGAGATTCGCGTCCTAACGACGAGAACAACAGCTTTGCCCATGATGATCGCTGTTGTCGTTTGCACATAGATAATGATATGAATACCTATTAGTTTCCACAATAGGCAGATATTGTAAAGCAGGAAACATACAATATTGTGTTGCATGCAATAGCCATTAGATTCATCTTCCCTTTTTACCAAATCTATTTGAAGCTCTCTCTCTTTGACTTATGAATAGGCAGTTAAAACAATCCAACATGCTGATCTTACGACAAGGCACGGCAGATTCTTTTGTTTCACAACAAATTTTGGTATTTTACCACCAAACTAACCATCATCATCATCATCATCATCATCATCATCATCATCATCATCATCATCATCATCATCATCATCATCAACAACACAACATCATCATCATCATCATCATCATCATCAGTGGCAGCAGCATCAGAGATTGTGATAACAACGCTATCACTGGGCCGCCGTAATAGAGAGAACAACCTACTGCCGTCGCTTTCCCGCATTCAGTCCCGTCTGTTGGGCAATGACATCCTGCCCTCTTTCGTTGCAATAGTATACACGTGCATTGCATGATAAATATACTCATAATGCGTCATTATTGAATAAGAGGCATGGAATACTCCTGGTATTAATCTATAACGTAAGCGTTTTCTAGTTGCATATGATCTTCAAGTTACCGTCGTTGTCTATTTTTGGCATAGTCAATTAAGCAGCCTGTTGCAGACCATGCGTTGTACATAGGTCATACCAGAATCGGAAGGCCCGAGCGAAGGTGTATTTGCGAGGCTGAAAGGTGCAGGCGATGTGATCAAAGTAACATGGTACCGCTTCACTTATGATGCTGAACATTGATGGTAGCGCTACAAGTAGGTCTTAAGCTTTTATTTGCAATTATTGATGCTTTTGCCGATAAAGTTAATGCTGCCTAGCATTACACATTTGGTGATAAAACACATCGGATACAGACTTACAGTGTATGTGGCGAGAAAGCTAGTGGTTGGAATTGGCATCAATTTCACCATAATAGATGTCCAAACCTTACCTAACTCCAGTAGCACTTTGTTATTGCCACCACTATGTTCTAGCTGTTGAAACCGAAACAAAGCAATCTTTGTATGGGTGGTGCTCTTATCATTGCAAGCAATTGATCAGTGTGATCAAGGACTACTTGTCTTGAAGCATACAGGCTTTGATCAATCATATTTGTGGTCGTATAATGGATATAGGAGCAAATGAGGCTCTCAAAGATAAAAAGTACCAGCGATGGACAGAGCGCCTACAATCAATTGTGCTTTGGCAGCACTCCTACTAATCGCTTAGAGTTTTGCGGTGCGGAGTCATGTTATGGTGTCATGTAAATGAGACGGTAATACTTTTTACGAACGACCAATGTATAATATAACATCGCTCTAGTAGCTATTCACAGCAACACATCATATCCCCTTCCATTTCCATATGTTGCGTGCTCCATTGGTTACATTCGTTCTGATTTGTACGATCTCATAGTTCTTCGTGACCATCCATTTAATCAGTAACAAAGGGCACATTAATGCGGAGTGTAATTTTAAGAGTAATAGCATGCTCACCGCTATACATTTATCAGCAATCAGGGATATATAGTAGGTTATTGGGTGGAATTCATTGGGGATTAATGGCCCCAGCTGCGATTGCGTTTCGTATAATGGAACAAAAGTAACATCGAACAATATGTGCATGTGCTATAACAAATTCATTTCTGCCATTAGTCCAATAGCATAGCAATATCGGCCGTATGCAAGCATAGCTTTCAGACAACGGATGAGCCCCCCTTTTCGCATGGAAAAAAGGTGGCGTGGTTCACTTCAATAATGAATACCATAACGACAATGCACTAAACATAGACCCGTGGGTAAAACGCAGTAGAACAAATTTGGCCTGATGTTATCATTGCTCCTTATAATATTTGATAACTTACATTTATCTATGCTTTGATGTATATAAGGCCATACTAGGCTTTCGTACAGTCATTTCTGTTGCCGAATGATCAATAAGTAACAGGTTGCTCTAAACGGGGTTAAAAATTTCACAACTTCAATACATATTGCCCAACGCAAGCGTTTTAACAAAGGAAGAACCCGTACTCGTTTCACACGACATTGATACAGTCTTGGTGCATAAGTTGCGTATCGTGGGTGAAAACGTTTACTGGTCAATTTGCAATAAGCTGATAGGTCCTTTAATATGTGAACTTTGAAGCACTATATCGTCCTTTGTCGGTGAGTTGATACAAGAATGCCTAAATAATGTGTACGTCTGTCAATGCGAAGCAGCATTTACACCGTTTGCATTTAGCTTAGGTATTTTAAGACACTGGTTCACGCTCAAATTGTTTGCAATTATTGGAAGCTGTCTTCGTGCTTGCTTTACATCGGTCGCAAACACATGATTAACCGTTTCTTTAGCAATAACTTTAATGTAATGCACGTATTACTTGCTGATACTGCAGTAACACTCCATTTTAACTGTCGAATATGGCAACGCGCTTGCATTATCCCTGGAAAGCCACAACGATACGGAATGTAAAAGATACTTAAAAGGCTAAATCTTTGATGGAATTATCAATTGCATCAGCTGGTGCATTGCAGAATCGAAATTGAGGTGAAAAAACTAGTTCAACGGCATGGCTTATGCTTAAGCTTTATAATGCATTATCGCAACACCCATATGTATACACATGCACTTGCACATGTTAGAGTAGGTGCCACATTTTCACATGCTCCGATTATGAGCCGGTTGGAGAAAGGTGTGATTTTAACAACGATGCTAGATTTACCACCGCTGCATGCATTTATATCTAGCAACAATATTTAATCAAGAATCGATGACAATTTTGGCCCTAACATAGGAGGTGTTAAGCTGCCATAGAATGGTGGTTCTGATTCATGAGGGCTATTCTGTCAAATCACATCGTAGAATCGGCATGGCAAAGAGTAAGACAAGCTTAACCCGAACCAAAGCAATTCTGCGGATTAATTTGCTGCATTTAGATAGCCAAGATGAAAGGATCACTGTGAACCGGTGTAGAGAAAGCGAATGGTTTTTACCCGTATCCTTACGAAAATAGGCAATGATAGAATTTTAAATTACTAATATATTTTACGTTTGTCGTCGATATTGCTGAAATTCGAGATTGTTCTTATCCGGGTCCATTTCATATGGCGATTTCATGACTTTCGGTGTCCATATTCCGCACTGTATGCTTCGACTATACCTTAGTTGCATTGTCAGAAGTTACACCTTTGATTATGGTGGAATTAGTGAACTAAAGTATTTTACATAAATATTTCATGCTTACGTTTGTTACTATAGGTTGATGACGTCGATGCAGGATTTAACACGTTAATGGATTTCGACTTTCGACTTACGCATTTTTGATATCGCTTCGTTGTTAAAATCACAACTTTTACCAACCAGATGAGATTAAACTTAATCATATCAAACGATTCAATGTATAATAGCGACAGCCATTTCATTTGCCTTTCCACAATATAGTGTGGGGTTGGAAATTAGTAGGCCTAGGTTACATATGCTGAATCTTAATGCGCATGAAAAACGATAAATAAGAACCGCGTGCATACGTTGTAGAGAAAGGCATTAGACGACAGTCAGCGTACCCAGCAATTTACCACAATAAAATGAAGCTAGGCTTCTTGTGAAGGAAAAAACACCTGTTCTGGTGATAAGTGATGTTAATTGAGTTGATTTAGAAATGCCAAATATATAGAGTTACTTGGACGATTATTAAATAGCAAGAGATGGTACGTTATCCCCCTTAGCATTAAAGATAACGACTTGTGCATTAAAACGGCCACGTGCTTGTGGTTCAAAGTCATTTTGCAATGAACGGCCACCACCTTAAACCATCGCAATTACCCAATCGTCCCTAAAGATCTCATTCTGCACGCACGGTAAAGGTTGAAATTTGATTTGCTGGAGCGAAGTGTTCTTGTTCAGGTATGAATGTTTCGCTAGGGGTTACATGTGTGGCCAACTCCAAGTGAATTAGGTGTTTTACAACGTTAAGACTTGAAGCCCGAAACTAACAGGCGCTTGGTGACGACAACGTAACCTCAAATGGCTGTCACAAGGATATTGATTTACTTGCAACGTTCCCCCGTTTGTACTAACCTGTTGTCTCTGTCTTTGTTAATTCCATGATTTGGCTTTTTAAAAGGCCATTCCCAAATGGTCCAAAAATATACAACCTTCATTGCACATATTTATGTGGCTAAACCGACACTGTCAAGTTATAAATGGTGGTTAGCTTGGTCACTTAATATGTGTTCAAATACAAGTTTACCAAACATCAAACTGCTTTCTATTTATACGCGATTATTATTAAGCATAATGTATTTGATTGTTTTGGCACACAGTCTAATCTATTCTCTACAATAACATCTGTTAGATTGTGCTACGCTTTTTAATGAACTATGATTTTTGCCCTCTAGACATTCCACTATCCTTAGGATATATGTCGCTTTCTTTATTGTTGCAAGGTGCGTTGTGTTCATGGAGTGTATTAGAGCGTTTTTTGCTTACTATAAACCCATATAAAACAAGAGTTTAGACAACCGCACTGACACCAGGTTTTAAGTGCATTCGGATTTTCTATGCAAAAAACACTATTCTATAACATTATCTTTGTCATAAATTAAACGACAATACGACTACATATCCTTCTCAGCAGTTCTGGACGATTAAAAATTACCTAATTCAGTTTACAAGCAAATGCATCAATACTCATAACCAGACATATGTTGTTGCAATTCAATAAATGCCATTTCCTTAACCTTACCCACTAGACCTTCATCAAAGCGGTAATTCTACAGAACTTTTTGCGTGGTTTCTCAATGTTTTGCCATTGCTATCATCTCTAGAGTTAAAGAAACTGGTCGCACTAAAATAAGAAGTAAAGTAGCCTGTGAAATTAATCTGCCAGTTTATTTAATATTGATTCTGCTACATGGTACAAAATGGCCAAATCCATCAAGTTGGCATAAAAAGGAGATTTAAAACAAATATTTTAATTTCTTTCTCATCGTGGATTAAAACTGTTTGTTTTAAGGCTCGCTAGGATCCTCGAACTCCGAGTGCCAAATAGAGTAATGCTTTAATTTGGTCGATGAGGCTTAATAATGCTGTTCGCTTAAACAGGTGCACACTAAAGCATATAACGTAGCTGTATCTTCGGCTACGATTTCTGCTAACATATGTATGATATTTTATCCATTATGGTTCCTTCTGCTTTTCGTCGCCTGTAGAAGTAGAAAACCCACACGACTAAACTATTTCAAGCCATCAGTGTAGTTGGAGCGGTGCACAATATGTCTAGAAAGCAGTTCCGCCATGATTGTAATTTACAATTCCAGACTTCGCTGTCAGTGCTGCTTTGTAACCCGATAAGTGCGCCTTTAGGAAACATTGTCATGTAGATTCATTCATTCCGAACCTCTATCTGCGTCAATGCGCGGAACAAAAGCGGAGGCGATGTTTCTCTATTGCAGTTGTCTAACAGTTTAAAATAATCGTCCAAGCGTTGCAAAATTGGATCCCACAATGTCAGCACGCAAACGGCAAGTCCAGTTTTGTGGGTTGAAAATAGCTCAGATGCCATCAATGCTGCATATCACATTAGTACCATAACCGCTTCCACATTAGTCAATGCAATAAATGTTGCTTGGTGCACTAGAAACGATTATCATTTACATTTACAATAATCAGATTTCTTTTGTATTCTGCCAATCAAACAGAGTTACGTTATGAAGTTTTGACGAATTGGATCAGCAGTTTATCACAGTGCTTGTTATGAAGACATATATTACACATTTTAAACATCGAACAACGCAATCAAATAATCCGCACCGTCATAGATACTTAAACTCGTTGCTCCGATCAAAGGGTGGAAAGTTGACTAATTTGTTTTCTCTATGGCAGTTGATACGAACGATTGCCAAGGCGATATACCCTTTCCAAATATTTCTGGCGATTGAATAATATTCATCTGAATGAAATGGATATTTCCTCTGGGTCGATTGATGATTGTCAATACAGAGGTACTGCCATGTTATTGGAACGGAAATCACCAGTATTAAGCATGGTGTGTTTGATGTGTTAGTGTTATATGTACCTGTATTTACATTAGAATGGTGTATTTGGGGTGGCTGTAACCTGACATGAGGATTGAAACTTAACTATATATGGATATGTATATAACTTGTAAACGATTTGTGGATAGATCGTTTATAATAATCTTGTAAACGATTAATGATGATGCACAACATCATATATTAGACATATAGTGCGTTATTTATGCATGTGACACAGCTGCAAATATATCGCGGGCGCACACGATCGCCAGCATGCATATGCACATAGAATATATATATATATATATATATATATATATATATATATATATATATATATATATATATATATATATATATATATAGTATATATATATATATATATAATATATACGATTATATATGCACGGAGAGTTACGCGATTGTTATTTTATTTCTAGCTAAGGTTCCGACATATTGAAGGTTATTCACCTACATACCAGCGTTGGTTAGAAACAGGTGAATGCATCTATGACAATTATGGCGATGGGATCAAACACCGTACATTGGATCTAAGCTATCAATCGTTTTCGATCAGAATTGATACGTCGCAAGAGTACATCTAACTTTGCTGACCTAATTTATTCGAAAAAACGTTTTTGGTGCCATACAAACGCTTGAAATCAGTGCCTCGCATGGGCATTAATAAATCAGGGAATGCTCTCAGGGAGAGGGATGTCTTAACCGTCATATTAATTAGAATGAACGAGCTATCTGCGTCTGCTACATTTATCGTTTCTCATTTTACCCGCGGCATTCGTTGCAATATTTATTGTAATGACGTAGGCATCAGTGATAAAGTTGCGCATGGTCATCTATGTACATGATTTAAACCACAAATTGGTTGACGCACTATAATGCGCACCGTTCACAAAAATGCTCAGTTTATATGTGGGCATTCTATTAAATGTTATTTACCACTCTAGCGGCCGTGTGAACGAATGGCAAGAATCATCTTATCCTATTGTGCATGTGTTGGCCACACGAATGATCCGATGAATGAGGCATATTTCTACACTTGGAATAATGCATAACCCTTGAAAAAGCTACCGTATCACCAAACAAATGGCTCTCCACGCGAGAGAGCGCATGCGTCATCAGATTTTAACATTCCAACGTTTGAGTTTTGCTGATGTATATTAATATGTTTAGAATAAATCGCTGGAGAGTACGGACCCATCAAGAGCATGTTATCTAATCGCTATCATGTTAACGTGGCACGTTCGATTTGATAATGTTCAAGCCTAACCATAATAACTGTGCCAAATTAAGATGGTACGGGCCATCATTTGTGCAAAATATACGAGCGAGCAGGCTATTTGATCACGCCAACTAGTCGTGTGAGCGGACGATCTATTTTGATGCAACATGAATTAATCATGGGCATCCTAGGGGCGACATTTGATAGTATATATTACAGTGATGATATTGTCTAAAATTATTCAACAAGAAAGTCGTGTTTGAGGATAAAGCATGTACTTTTATCCCTTCAAGCAGTGTTGGGATACAAATGCGCTTTTCCGACTGCATGATAAATGTTGGGGCTATGTTTGTTATTCAAAGAGTCGTTACACATACTGTAACTATTGTGCTGGCTGATGTGACAACTGTTTTTATATTAATGAGAACATTTTGTTTGTCGTGGCAGACGAAATGTGCATCACATATATTTCTTAAATGGTTGCTACAATGTTAGCTCTGATATGATTGGTGCGTTGAATATGCAGAACAAATGGCGTGAGATTATCGGGAGCAGATGTTGGCAGGTAAAATAATTTGATATTTTGGTGACAGAAGAGTTTGCCTTAGGTTTGACCTGTAAAGCCGGCTTAACCTTACCAATATTTGCTGAAATTGTACTCGCGTTAATAATTCACCGAAAAGCAAACATTTTGTTACTTCCCACAAAAAACAAAGACTCTGTTACTGTTATTCTACAGCCCACGAGACATCCATAATTATTTTCTTAGTATAACTTGAACTATCGGGTTTCGGTTGCTATATTTACCATACGTTATTGGGCGGTTTGGGGTATGCAGATGATTCGAATATCTTAATCATTAACTTAAGGCTCATCTGAAATCATTTACTAATTTGCGACATGATCATCAGCATACATTTGTTGAAGTACCACGCTATCTATGCACGTAAATAATCATCAATTACTCACAATTGCGCTGGTTGTGTTGGATGAATAATCGTTAACCAATATTGCGCTTTGTTACACACACGACTGGACAAATGTGAGGTCTTCGCGAAATCTGTCTTTACAATCAATTCGTGAACATATCCTCTTGTCTATGGCATCGGTGATAAATTTGCCTTTTATAATAAACTCTGATAAGTGTTTGATTTTTGCTATTGTATTCTTGTTTCTGACCACACTGAATAGTTAGGCGTATGAAGTGAGTCTAAGCAAATCACAGATACTCGTATTGTACACAGAGACGTATTGTACACTAAATATCGTGACATGCCTATATCACCTCAGCTCGTTCTTTTGCAGTTAACATGAGCTGTACAAAATGTCTTAATTACTGCGCTTTTGCTATGCGGACTTCCTCACTTATGACGTTGTCATTGTGAGGTATTCTAAACTCTCTTTTAATGCATCACATTTTGAACGGGTTTATTCTCTGTTTATGGTTTTGCAATTGCTGTCTAACATTCCCATACCAATTAGACAAATTAAAATAGCCAGCGCATGCTGTTCGTTCAGCTTAAATTTGAGGGCGACGTTCTTGCTTGTGTAGGGCTGATATATTCTGGTCAACCCTGGCGAGGTCTTTTGACTATGATCCTCCTTCATGATATTTGATCTTTACACAGTAGAAAATCTGGTATATATGATACTTTTATATAAAAGATAAAGCTGATATATTTATGTATGCTTAATTGAGTGGTCTAGCCGCGAAAAGCATTTGAAAAAGAATACCCCAGCCATTGTATGTAGACATGATAAGGAAACGGAAGCAAATACGCCATTTCCCTTATTTGTCTTCACATCGCGCCAAGATTACGTAGATGCGGTAATCCATGCCTATGGCAACATTGTCTGCTCGTAGGCGGTAACAAATGACCCTGTAGATTAGCTTAAATCAATGCATGCCAAATCATGATGCCCCAATCGCTATTTGATGTAGTAACAATACATATAACGGTCCCTCGGTACAGCAGTGTAATCAAATTATGGTTCATACCCAACTCGCTTCAAATGAAAGCGGGGGCGGGGGCAGGGGCGTGGTGACAGTTATCCAAATAGATTTTTTACAGATAGGGCTGATATACCAGGCGCAACTTAAAACAGTTTTACTGTTTATCCAAAGTGGTGGATCATTGTAAATGAGATATTTAAATGCAGGACATCCATTCATTGTACTTCACCAGAAGAAGCTATGCTAATTGAATATTGAAGAAACTGAAATCACACCTCTGTAGGAAGTACGGAGAGGATACAAACGATGGAAAGGGAGGCAGGATGTTATATTGATTTATGTTGGCTAATTGTTTAAGGCAATACAATGTGACGGGGCTTCACATGTGTCGTGTAAAATTGGGAATAATTATTTGTGGTGCACTGTTGTGACGTACTGGTCAGCGAATAGCTCCCCCCAAAGAATAATAGTCTTGATAAATTACTTTGATTTGATGCAGATATGTTAATCGCGATTGTTGCTGATTCTACTTTGGTACTTTTACTAATTGACAGATTCTTTGTCTCGGGCCAACGAGGAATAAACTTTTTTGAGCATTGCAAAGAGAACATTGGATATAAACGTATATTCGGACCAACAAAGGGATTGATAACAGCGTTAATTATTTTATCACGTAAGAGATAAAATGGAAATTGAACGACGAAGCTTTTTGCGATTTCCAAATGGTAAACGAAATGTCAATCTCTAAGTAAGCGATTTTTTATCGTAGGAATTGCATACAAAAAAATATAACCGGATCAAGCAAGACATATTCGTGAAAAAGAAGAGCATTCGATACATCTCGCAATAATGTAGCTATAGAGTAAGATGAATTAATTACGATGATGGATTTTGGGTACGAATGCACCGCAAGAGAACGATGTTATAATATTGTCCGCAAATAGCCATTATAGAAGACAAAGAATGTATGCTCTATGATTGGTGCGGGGAGTATCTTCATGGTTTTACTTTGGTGTTATAGACATTGCTCTAATATTTATGAATTAATGTAATTTCAATTAGTCCTCTTGCTCGTAACAAAACCGCCAAAATCATGGAACTGAGAGTAACATTGAAGATTTGTTCTTTAATGTTAGCTACTGGCAATCAACCAAAGAATATTCCCCAGCATATTATATAGTTTCGATTACACACTTGATAATTGACAAGTTGGCAACCCGTCACCATCGAAACAACAATTCATAATCTGTAATTATAATGCTAGGATTGATGGTTATTATATCAGCCCTGAGCATCATTAGCCTATTTGAGGTATTTTCATTTGACCCTGTACAATACCGCCGACCCTCTGCTTTGTTTTATTCTGTCCCCGAAGCACAGTTAAACATCACCTGCAAATTTATATGGTAATCATTGACGCTGATTATTCGAATCATTGTAATTCATATTTTATTATACTTCTCTATGCTAGACGTTAATTTCAACGACATTTGCATGAATACAATTCGAATAGGTCTTATCTGTTTGGTGAACAATTCAGAATAATGCATTGTTAGCTTAGAAAATAAATCACGTTTCACACCTTTAGCATCATGTTATCCGAGCTGTGTCAAAGAAAGAGAGTGGACTAGTGGAAAGGTACAATCCTACCTTTCTAGGATTGTTTTCATGAACAATTAATGAGATACAACATTATGCGATGTTATGGTGCAGTAGTAAAATACTAATGTGTATATTTAGCCTTGAAAGAGACTCATTACTCAGAGTATTAATCGTCGGGTCGAGAAAGAGTTTTTATTAGCTTTATGATTGAATCAACAATATGAATCTCCAGGTGAGAATCATCACGTATATGTGGATCTGCTGCGATGCGCAATCGCCCACTATTAACAATTATGGTGCACTATTTTTCTGTCGCCAGCATAATATTATTACGATGGCAACTGCAAGGACAGTTTTAGCATATGCCTGCAAAAATTACTTATCCTTCCCGCCAAGCGCATATTCGGGATAACACGAAAACCCTATCATTCCCTTTGTCTACGAGTGACACCTTACCAATTAAGCTCGCTGAGGAAATATGATATTGCTAGTTCACCCGTCTTTCTGAACGGAATCTATGCTGATGTGAATATTTTTCATAGTGAAAAACAACAATAATAAAAAAAGTGACTGTGCCAATTTGAAAGACTTAGAGAGAATAACTCACACTTACGTTCTCGCAACACGCATCGCAATGCTGGTCTGGTCATAAGTACTGAATCGCGTTGCACCCCATGATACCTCGGCTTATTCAATATAACATGCGTTGACGATGGCATCATCACTCATTTGTGCTTTATATTGGCAAACCACATAGCTAAGATACAGCCGAAAAGAAAATGGTTGTACAAGTCAGCTATGTGATCTACAAATACAGAGGTCACCAAGTTAAAGGTGCTGTTTGTAAGTATAAAGTCCGCTAATAAAGATATTATTGCTCCTAGAGGCCAGGTTAGCAAGGGGGATCACTGCAAGGCTTTCAAGGAATCGCTCGCTTCATCTGTGCTCCCTAACTGCGCACTTCGTCTAGTCAATGTATTGGTTCTTTCATGAGTTTTAAATGTAGATACAGATATCGTAGATATGCAGAGGCGTAAGTTCATGTAAATAACTGATTCAAATAATTGTTTTGATAAGTTCTAAGATAAGGAGTGCTTTGCCCTTCAGCGTACACAAAAAACATAGATCAGCAGACATGTTCATCATCGGAGACAAGAACCTATGGGTGTTTATACACAGCATGTAAGTCACTAGAAATATGTATCTGGCTCTTAAAAGAAGACACGAATAAGGTCAACATTTATGCATAATTGTTGAGAAACTTTACGTTAGTGCTCGAGAATAATTTTGGCATTTTATATTGAGCCAAGGAAATAACACTATACAGCATGGCAACTCACAGTTTGTATACCGTCTTGTTGAACATATTTGTAACATGTCAATAGCGACAAACGTTATATTCCCGTGAAAGCTGCATGGCAAGTGGCAATTCCAATTGACAGTTTCTACTCCGTTCTCATCAGTTGTGACGAATAATTGGATCGCTTGATATATTCACCTCTAAACCAAGGTCAGTATTGACGGCAAGGAGCCAAAAATTGAAACACTTCATCTCACGTGGCCGATACAAAGGCACACCATGCTCATCATTAGGGTTCAGCAAGACGTCGAACACTTGACAGTATACACCTTTGTTTCAACCAAGCCGCTATAAAGTTGAAGAATATCTTGTATTATTAGACGCAGTTCAAACTTATGGTACTGCAAATGGTGCAGCAGCAATATTTCATTAATAGGTGTTCATAATCAAATGCTAAAATGCAATTGTTGGATGTGAATGTGTTCGTTGAGGCCAGATATGTATAGCGTTGGACTGAATACTATTAAATAGATCAGTGCAATTTTAACAAACGATCGGTCTGAATGTTTCGGTTACTGTTTACGGCGATGCTGGCCGTGTGGTACGTCAGAGCCACTCTATGCGCAAGAACCCCCAAATCATAGACGATACAATTCACGCAACGCGAACTAGTGTTTATTGAAGACTATAACCAAAACATGGGTAATGACTTTCACTCGTAGTTGCTTGTAGCTAATAAGATACTTGCGACTCACGTATGAGTTGGTTTATATGCAAAATATATTAGAGCAGAAAGAATAATGTATTTACAGCCAATGCACTAGGTCCTGCGTATGCGCTGACAGCTAAATTGCTTAGTTCAACTGTACATGTTTCCTGCAGATTAAACACTTTAACTCTAGCATAACCTTTAGGTGCCGGAGCTCAGGAATAGTAAGATAGCATCTATAAAATAGTTCATTGTTGTCACTAAGGGGAACAACAATGTGACATTCAGAGATTCATGGTGCCATGTCGTGACGCTTTTATGTGCGTTGGCAGGTGCTGCGTGTGTTCTTCTTAGCCTATGCCTATGATTATTGGTAAGAGAAACATTTCTTAAGAAACGGTGCAATATTGTAATAACTGATCGGTTAAAAGGCTTATGAAGTATAGCTCGCATAGCTCTAGTTCAAACAAAAAACGTTTTCTGGGGTAATCAAATGTCTTTAGCAGAAATGCACAAACGCTAGCCGGCTCCATTAGTAACTATCCAAAATATTGGTATAATACTAGCCGTCAAATATGGTTTGCAAGGATTGACTGGAGCAATTATCCATAAATCGCCAATATACGCGCACTATATATATTTACTATTAACGGAACCCCAATAAACTTTTGCTATATAATGATCGCTTATGTGAAATATAATAATGCAGTGACATATAGGTGTTATATTCAAAGTTCAACACGTAGTTTAATATAAATCAATCACAGTTGGCATGGTTTGTCCGCTGTGAGGTAAGGAGTAATGGGTAATGTATGGTCCAGTGATATTTTTGATAATTGACTAATAGGGATATATGGCTTAATCACCCCACTCCCAAATCATAGACATTTAACAGATTAGGAGCATTTACGATAGATTATTGGGGATATATTCATTTAGATATCATATAACTATGAGCTAAATAAATGGTCCCAACGGTAAATGATACGATGTCATTCTCTGCTATTTGGGTGGTGTGTTTGCGCCGCACGTTGTGCAGTCCTCGACATATTCCACATTGCAGATTAATGCAATATTCCGGCTATTCATCTTGCATTGTTGACCACATTGGTTGCAGATGACGTAATCTAATCGCATAAATATATCACAGAACAAGATTGTTATTCAATTTGTTCTTACAAAGTGCCCATCGATGCGACGCTCAAAGGCATGCTACAGTGAGCTTCAGGGGCTTCAGGAAATGTAATTGTGCTTAGTCAGTGAAGCAAACATGTAGCACAATCAACGAAAATTGCGCTCAGTAATCCATCCCTTCAGTCAAGCTTATGTCTGTCGGTGGGTGATAACGGCAGCGCAGTGATACATCATGCAGGTGTCATGTAGCATGAGGTATATCAAGAACCGTTATGAATGTATTTTGTAGACATAACAGATGTATGTTCGCAATATTTAGTGTGTATAATACTTAATCATGCGCATGCTTGATATTGCGAACAACTGGCTCGATCTATGTTTGAATCGCTCTCTGCAGGATTGTGAGGAATACGATTCCTTAACTTGCAAATGAAAAGCGCCTCAACCGAGCCATATGAACGCTGGCGTCTAAAACGATGTTCCGTTAATATTTACTGCACGAGTAATAACGCTTCATGAGCAAAGATATACGGGTACAATGTGGAACAACAAATGGAATCATGGCTATCAAAATATTCATACTTGCTCGCTCAAACATATGAATAAGAATAACCTACAAACCCCTCTCCTTTCCCCATTACGGAACGATACGGGACCTATGATGAATATCAGCCCTCACAATATTATATATACTGACATTTAAAATTGGTGTACCTTACGGTGTGTGAATTTATTGCCGTATACGTGAACTCTGTTAAAGCACGTAAAGCACGAACTATAAATAGACAGATGTATCGTTGACTCTATCATAATAGTATGTTGTATTTTACAAGTTGAACTTGATACATAAGAGCTTATGGACAATTTTAATTAGGTTTCCTTTGCCGGATGACAAACAACTTAAAATAAGTGATTTCAATCGCCGCCCTCTTGCAACATTATTGATATCTGACGTATCCAAATGTGATACAACCTGCACTAAGATAAACAACACATAATATTGGATAAGCAAATATTCTGCAGTAATTTGTTTAATTACTATAAGACAATGAACAATATATTGATGGGCCATAAATGGTTAAACCTATGGCCCTAACAAACGTACGTCACTGTTATTATGGGTTCGCTAGTGACAAACAATTTTGTGAACATACGAATTGGTCCTAAGTAGCATAATGGCTCTATCGCAGTCCTTGTGGTAGAAGTATATAGACATGGGCGGTCTCGACATAACCGATTGGCCCTATTGCGCTGGGTAATTACGCGAACTATAATGGGCGAAAATCACAATAATTCACCTTCAATTCGACGCCTTAACCTCATCAACTGGCAGATGTTTCAACAATGAGTGCTTGATAAGGATCTTCATATGCTATCGCTAATGGTAGTTTCAATGTTCATAGTTCTCAAAGTCAGCATAATCATGTAATCACTAGAATATATGCTAGCAGTAGAGGACATGGTATAAGCAGGTCACCTGGGAGGGCAAAACGCACATTGGACTCCTTCCATGGAAAATCATGTCAGCATTATTTTTCAAGCACATATTTGTGTGAGAAAAATTGAGTGTCTTCTGTTCTAATACCACGGCCTATGTTGGTACCATTCTGTGTGATAACCTGTTGTGGTACAAAATGGATTTCAGCGCGCAAATTCTTTTGGTCTAGCCAATAATCCTCTTTTGGTAATGTCTAAGGACGTAATCGAGGTGATAATAAAAGTTTCGGCTAGCATGATTGATTGAGTAGAAGCATGGTGGACCATTGGGTGTCACGGTATGTTTTCGTTGCTATTACTCATTATGGTTGTTTGAATATGTTTTAAAACGTCCCCTGGAAGGTCATCCATGCCATGTTGTCGATGCTGATAACGTCAACAATGTGTGTTGTGCCACCATAGTGCAAAATCTTAATTTTGTCCCAACGTAACCACTAGATACACAATGACCTCATTGCATCGTAACAAAATGCCTCAATGCCTGATATCATGCGCGGAGCTCCTTTATAGATCTAAACATACTGTATATAGCTTCAAATTTCAAATTGACAGCTGACGATGGTTTCATAAGGCACCGATAGAAGCACTACTTTGAAATGCACAGCGCTGAGAACGCTCCAGAGATTCGTGATTTTTGTATCTTTTTCTGCGCGGATAATCCCAAGTGTGACTATGAACTCATGATTTATCACTTTGGCACACTAACTGTGAAGTCAGTGTGCCATAGAAGGCAATAGCGAGCCTAATGCTATCTGCTTATGCGTAACTATTGACTTTTTCGCCCTTCGGAAAATCAGCGTTGTCTAGCACGTAGGATATACACTAAATGTTTAATGGACAACGCTGCACTAATCACATTAGTTAAATAACTTCCAGTATATAGCGAAATTTTATGGAATGCTGCCACTGGCATTGCTTAGTCTGTCGATGAGCGTGTGGGATCATGAAGATACCCAAAGCCTTTATAAATAACATTTGTCTGGCTTTCCGTTCGACAGAGCTCCCGAATAAACATAAGGCAAACAGGTGTGAAATTTACTATTACCTCGGGATAATGCCTGACACATTGTGGCTGCCAGGTTAAGCTGATGTAGCGGCGCTGGGCAAATTGGATTCGACAATAGGCTTTGCATTCCAAGCCAATATCCAGAATTGCCACTTTATAAGTGAGACTTTATTTGGCCTCGCCGATGCCAAATTCAATATAGTATGAACGTTAATATAAAGACGCTTATTCATTAACTACTCTATGAATATATTTAAAGCACTCAATATATATAATAGTTTAGTGATTAGCCTTGTGTATTCTCTTGTCCAAGTACTCGTGTTGTTATAGAAATAATTCAAACAACATCACCCACCTTTCTTAACACATTTGACAACACCGTCTTCTACTGGCTTAAGTAATATACATAGGCTGGACTGACTGCTGTACATAAACAAATATTCCGAGGGCCCACGTACATACTGTTCCGGACTGTAACGATTTTTTAATGATCGTTCGAGATGTACATGCGTACTTTTTTATGATGTTGTGTGCTTACTGATGTAACATAGAGGTGGGGTTATTGTAATTACACATCCCATCAGGCAAGTGTGAAGGGCAGATATAACTCGTCGACAGAAATAAGCGAAGGTATTTGGTCATCAAAGTTAGGATTTTTATATGATTAGCGACCAAATCGACCTTCGCTCGGCAAATGTAGAAGTTTAATTTTCTCTCTGACTACTTCGCAGGATTTGCAGACTTCAGCTTACAGTTATTTGGGTTGAGATTCGACTCGGTGGGGGACAACCCTCTTTAGTTCCGAACGAATAGAGGGATATTAGGACGCAACAGAAGAGGATCCATCGAACGGATATTTAAGCCAAATTATGGGGAAATGCGAAATTTGTTGGAATACATTCTGGAGACGGTGAACTTAATTACAAAATTGAGATTGCTAGTACAGACATTTGTGTAATGATAGGCGTTTACCGAAGCCAACGAATTACCTCCAATGTTTGCCCAAAAAATTATACGGACTATACTACTGCAATAGTTTTATATCAAGGGCCTTTAGACTTGCCCTTTTCCGTGAATCCCTAATAGAATGCATCATCCTCGCATTTACATATTAGACATCGCAAACTGCTTAATTATTTTGTCTGAATCATCATGTTTAATACTTTATCTTGCGTGTTAAATCCCTATCGACAAATCATGAAATCTTACGACATTAGTTTCTGGTGTCAAATTCGTCATGAAAGGCAGTCTCGATATCACGTTGTACGTAGTAAAGTAATTTAAGGATCGTTTGAGATGCATTCTTATGAAAGGAAAAAGACAACATCTGTACAGAAAAAATGGCGACTTGTTATTAATCGATTTCTTTGGACAGACGTATATTTAACGTTGGCTTGAAATGGTGGTATTTTTGTTGATTAGCGATTTTTTCATTGACCTTATTAACAGGCAGCACTCGTTGCAAAGACAACGCCCCATTGCATAAATAATTCCTGCTAACATACGATATTTCCAGATAAAAGGCAAACATGCACGATTGCAGCAATAGGTTGGTTATATCAAATAAATATACATCCTTTATTGCAAGATATTATTTTTTTTCCATCAGGTTGGTCAAATCCATGTTTTTCGTCGATGTCCGGTTTGCATGTAGGTAAGGCAATGTACTGCAATATGAACTTAAATGCAGTGTAAATTTGCTATTTACTTCACTGTGATATAGAATACGTTGACCTTTCATATATTATATTATGCGATAGGTGCTATGTTTATGCATCCCATTGGAGGAAAGTTCAACGGGCTGTATTGAAAGATAACAGATGCTGGCACCCTAGCTGTGAAACCCATCTAACAGATAACACGAGAATCCAATCATGCCCTCTTGTTTACAGTATTGATTCCGAGGATTGAATCTTTAAATGTTCCCCCGTCAGTAGTAATAGAAAGAGACAATCGACGAGGGTAAAATAGTAAATGAAACAAGGGGCGAAGTATTAGCTATGTTCTGAAAGTAAATGACAGCATGATTTCCTTCGCATAACGAAATCATCTTCAAGGAAAAGCTGCATTTCTTTTTTTTGAATTGCATTCACCACCCGATACAATGTGCATTCACTACGCATTGCACGTTAACACACATCGACCTAACGTTCCTTTGCTAATATACGCCAAACGAGCTAAAACTTACCAACATAGTTCCCTTTTAGTAACGAATGTTGTATCAGTCCACTGTCAAGGAACACCTGTAGCACAATTACAACTTGAACAAATGTTTTGGCCAAAACCCTGCAACTACCCAGAGGTACGATGATCAGTCTAGCATGTGGCGTGATGGTCACTATATGGGTTAATGCATCACCCACGCGAGGTGCCATTCCCAATAGACTTGATGGATAGCGACCGGGTAATTAGGTCCTACTGTCCTGATCACCCCATGCCTATCGCCCATGAGCCTTTAACTGCATGAAGTACGGTATATAAGTCAAGGAAGAATACCACATATTGCCGTGTAGCCGCAAGATATCCCGTTCCCGTGACCATGTGTAATTTGAGATTTACGTCTGTTGATGAACGTGCGTTCTCTGGGTAGTATATATAATGATGGTTGTAATACAGATATGTTGTCTAACATCCCACAGCCCTTTTCAAGGAAATCATTGCAAAACACGGGCTGGCCAACATTATACTGAGCACAATTTGAGCTGAGGCAGAAGACTTAACTATGCTGATTCTTAGCTCTGAAGCATAGGCAGGTCGTTTTTATACCCTCTTTAAGGAGTCAACGCTTCGTTGATTAGCGTGACGTTTGTCTCGTTTGACAGCCTAGTAGAGGGCAACCTCGGCTAGGAATGTGTTAGAGAGCCCGAGCGTTTGCAAGGTCCGTCGAGTGCCATCCTTAGAAAATTTCGTCGTCCCTCGGCAACGATTTCTGTTTATGCGAATTTTTATGCCGAGCAACCTCTCGAGGTATTGAGGTGTTCTGTGAGGTGTCAGGGCGAAATCTTCTCGCCCCCTCTGCTGCTGCATTTGAAACATATGAAATAAGGAGTTGGTAATTATCTGCAAACTCCTTAAGTTGTCCTTAGTGACAAGATGCTTTGGCAACAGCTGATGAGGCGTTGTAATTTACCTCAATGACGATTTTGCGAAAGTATGCATGCTAATAAGTCTGTTGCACTCGACCTAGCAGCCTAATAAGACCATCTTATTCATTGTTATGAGACATTAAGCAAGGAAGCTTGACTTGTTCTGTTATATGCGTCATTTGACTGGTGATGCTGTTCATCAGGTACTGGACTAGATATGTCAGAAGCTCACCATTATGATGATAGAAATCGAGGTTATTATCTGAAGTCGTACATCAAAGAATTGCTGACTGCCATTATGTCTTAAGAAAACCAAATTATTGCTCGTTTGTATCCAAATGGTGACAAATATCGTGGGCGACTAAGCAGCGCATAGATTGTGTTCCTCGAAAAACATTCATTTACAAACAAATCAACAACACAGAAGCTACCAAACATCTAAAGCTAAATATTTTCTGCCGAAATATTACAATGCCCCGCCGGTTCCACTGAAGCTAACGAGATGCTACATAAAATGTTGAAACAAAATGTGAATTTCACAATCATATTTCTTGCATTAGCTCATTGCTTTAATGCATTTATCAAAATACATTACGACAATAACGACTCGCTAAAATCAAGTACGTGTTGTGAAACCAATACAATTCATTTTATGACTCGTGGTTGTTACCCGGTGGCATTAACTGTATCAATGTATAAGGTATATCAGTTATGGTAGGATCATAGATATAGTTCCCAGTAGCACCTTACCGACGAATGGAAATACGTTATACATTATAATCAAGGTCTCACTGTGTGCAAAATAGGGAACAGAGGGACTGTTTGAGACTAATCACTTTTACACCTCATAAACGGCAATACCTCGGAAGATCATGCATTTTAGAATGGCATATTTACCCGAGTTACACTTCGAGCCCAGAACTCTAGGAAATAAATGCAGCTGCAAACTAAATCAACTAACTTGATCATGCCAGAATGTAATGAACAAGAGGACTATCCAATATATAATTAACATATCATGAGAACACTCCATGCTGATGGTGATGATACGATAATTTTCACGACCTACCATACTAGGCGATATGTAAGCATAGAGCTCTAGCAACGAGATTTAAAAACTGTTAATGGTTCAAACATATCAAAAGTACATTTACAGCAGCGGTGCACCAAAGATTACATAGCATGAATACTGGTGGGTTTTAATTTATTGCTGCTGACGCTGTCGCTGTTGTAGATACAGAGCACGACAGAATTATGAAGCGGACTTCATAAGCAATTAGGACAATTACTTTTATGCAATGTTAACGCGATAAATGCCGCGAAACCCGAACGGATAACAATGAAAATTACCTTAATTGTCCTCACCAATGAATTATTTTACCATTTGTGTGCAAGTATACAGTGTATGTTTTGCTGCCATGTTTCACCACTTTGAGCCATTACAATTGTTTAATCAAGCGATCCATTAACCTAATCGAAAGTTACAATGTCTTTTTTGGAATAACAATTCGGTATTTTATTCAAGCGCAAGCATATAACCTGATTAAACGTGATTTCGAACATGCGACACATGTATCATAAAAAAAACATTCAACGAGCTTGTCTGAGCATAGCTTTACCATATGTTTGCTGACAAATCATGTCTTGTCAGCCCACATGTGGTAAAGCTGTGCTCAGTCAAGCTAATTGGACTGACGAGTCTGCACGATGTGAATGGACGCGCAGTCTGTGCCACCTAAACCACAACAAGTAACCGTAACCACAAGGAAAGCTCTGACATATTGACCGGTTGTTTGATTCACATATTAGTTGCGATCCATGGATGGGTTGAATAAACAATACGCTCTATAGAAGAGTATGGTCAAATCGAACAGTGCAGGAATATGTCAAGTCCTCATACAACGTACTAATATACTTCGGGCCTACCATATTATAAGGTGATAAAGATGTATGCCATGGTTGCCATGCATAACCACAAATTGTTATGAGTAAGCTTGTATCCATGGCCACTTTTGAGGTTATGTCAGTACTAGTATTGATGTCATTGCCACATATATGGTCTGCAAGTGACGCAGATGCGAATAAAAGCTATGGCGTATTGGTGGCTTTCAGAGTGAAAACCGTTTTGCTACTTTTGCCTCATGCATAGCAATTTCCCGTTAAGCCCACCGGCCTATGCATAGCGATAGCGATAAATATGATGCATTAAACTTTATGACCTCGGGTGCGTTTGCGGGAAATGAAGTGCTCGACGAAATACACGTATAATTCTGGACCCATTAAGTGTCATATGCATGAGCTCTCTATCGATATTAAAGCGAAATGTACGCATATATTCGCTCCGCAGGTAGTTTTGTATTAAGTAAATATCTTTATAACTCGACGGCACCTGATCCACAAAACACATTGCCTATTAGTTCAGTACATAAAGATAAGTATGCTATGAACGTACATTTGGATCAGCCTTCAATAGAATCACAAGCCATTCAAGATGTAAAAGATTTGACTGTCTGCATTCAGAAAGAGTGCATAATTATCTTCGCCATCGAAGGGACCAAAGTTTCTACTTTAAATTTGTATGCAGCATTTTGTTGACTCATACATAATGTATTCAATCAGTGAAGACCACATATAAAACATGCCAAAGAACGCAATGGTGGAAGTTTCTGTTAATCCTATTCCTGGGTCGCCCCACCCTACGCAGTTTATTGAAGACATAAAAATTGCTGTACGCGCGGCCAAAAAGTATGAGCTGGATATAAAGAAGGCAAAACATGCTCAAAACGTATGTAGTAATACTGACTTTTGGCGTGAGCTGAAAAAGATAAATCCAAACTGTACGAGTATTTCTACAAGCGGATCAAAACCTATTGCAACCTCTTTACGGATAAGTGCGCAGCGTTAAATAAAAGTATTCCTACAAGTGACAATATAATGCGTTATTTGATGAAAAAAATTAATTGCGGATATTTTTATGCCAGCGCAAGGAATCTTCTGTTATAATTGAATGTATATGGAAGTAAAAAAGCAACAAAACCAATGGTAATTGCGAGCTTTTTTTTGACCACTTGATGAACGGAACGCCAAAACTTGCTGCTATGTAAATGATTTAATGCTACGATTTCACATGGCCATACTGGTGATATTTACTGAATTCAACTATCGTTCTTATACAAAAGGTTATGAGATCATCATTAAGTTGTGGTAGTAATTACAGGGGAATTGCATTTCTTAGCTCGATTTGTAAGGTTTCAGATACGATGATACTTCAACAATTTGGTGATTAATTGTGTACGTGTGATCTTCGATATGGCTTCAAAAAGGGATAATCTACAATCTTACGCACGACTATATACAAAGAAAAAAATAAGCTATTGCGATGCTGTTAGCTGTTTATTAGTTGCATGCTAGTGAAGCCTTTGACAGGGTACATTATGGAAAATTATTTCAGTTGCTACTGCAGCTTTAAGTGCCTCCTTGAACAGTTAGGTTTCTTATGGATAGTTATGATAGACAGACTACATCCGTTGAATGGGAAGCTTGATTATGAATTGGTGCAAAACGGTGATAAAAGGGTGGTGCTTAATCCCCTATATTTATCACTGTTTACATTGATGAGTTGATCCAGAGGTTAAGAGATCTGGATTAGGCTGCCTTACACGTAGATGCACTTGGTTATGCCGATGATACTTACTCACTCAGTCCTAGTCACATTGCATTGAATAATATGTTGACGATATGCTGATGAATATAATGTGACTTTTAATAAACAAATATATACATGATGACTATCTTTCGGATATAGTAATGCATTGTTTTACAATTGCAAACAGAAGCTCAGCCTAGAGAGAACATTTTTGTCGGATACGGGTTGTATTTAGTCTATGAATAACACTAAAATTCTGTTAATTTAGAATACAGCCGAGCAACCATTAAAGGTGAATGATATCAACACTGATTTGATTGCCCGACAGTAAAGTAATGACGGACAGACGTGCGGTTATTCGCGATCCGAATAAACTTCTGTACTTGCTGTGTTAGTTACAAGATGTTTTTGATGACGCTTATATTTTTGACGCACCTTTTGTCTGTTTCTTATGATTAGGATACAATCTAAATCGCCCAATACGTCCTGTTCTCAAAAACGTTTCCCGGCGGATCTGTGCCTCACAAGAGTGAGCCAGTAGAGTAAGCCTTCGTCCCCATCAGCACCAACAGTCGGTTTGAATGAACTTCGCACGCTCGCCAATGAACCTTACAACCTTGATACAATGATGGAAATCTCATAGCAAGCAATCACTTCACCTGAGAAAAATGACGACTTCCTGAGCATAATCTTAAAATGGTCCGCCTTGCTAAAACAGTAACCATGGATTTTCAAAAAAAGCAACGCGCGGTGCTAACCAAATACACGTTCACGCAATCGACTTTCCAAGCGCGATCGTCAACCTAACGTTTTCAATGGTCAAGGCCAAAGAAAAACTATGTATGTAAGGCCTATACATACAATAACGGTTGGTATTTATCATTTAAGTAATCATTTATGTATCGTTATCAACTCTTCGCTGTTTATACGTACCTCACCATGAGTTTATGATGTCAAACATATCACATTAGGTTGCTCATTTGAGGTAATGATTTCTGTAAAAGTGTATCAATTCCTTCGAAGGCTGATAAAACAGGGATCGAAACATGCCCGAAAATCCATTGTGATGGGTTTAGAGGGCTTGCATTTTTCTTTTGCTGGTGGGTTTGGGCTCACCAATAGTAATTAGCTTCCGCTGGGGCTTCTGAGCGGCCATGAATGGTAAGTCTTGGTTTTTGACACTAACAAAGGAGGTTATTAAAACTTTAAATTTTGTAGGCTAGAAAAGAGTCCGTGCATAATTTGGTATATCATGATGGTATATGTGGATTGCGTTTAAACACCAGCTCGTACGAGAAGGACTTTCTAAATACAACAACAAACCGCCCTCCTCCATAATGAACGCATAATTATTCAACAAATTTATCACATTACCAAAACTCAATTATATATAAATTTGGAGGCTTCAGTTTTGATCAGTCAACATCTCGGCTATACGGTGTTCGCACTTAATTCGTAAAATGTCACTAACACTGAGCAAAATAGATGATGTTAATCTTAAATCAATTACATGTAATCACATTGGCTGGATAGGTAAGAGTGACACAAAGACTGTAATGGATACGGCAGGAAATGGTTTCCTCTAATTCAACTTCCTCTGTCCCTGAATGCTTTCAGACTTCATTAGTTGTATATGGTTAATATCTTACTGTGATGAATTGTGTCCGCTTGTGCTCGTCTACGACCATTCCTTGGAAGCAACTTAAATGCATTTGAATTGATACCTGCTGGTAGGACATTGTGGCTTTCTTCCTGATGTTAAGCTCACTCCATCCACCCCGCAAATAGTGCGGAAGTCCAACGTTGAACTTCTTATCATCTGAATGATGATGCTCGAATTTCCCTCAAGATTCAGATGAACAGACAACAAAAAGAGCAAGATTTAAATTCTTCGCACAGTTGCATTCGTTATCATTTTAAACGTGCAATTTAAACTGCCACTGTACTTATACTCGGCAAACAATGTGACAGGCAGCTTTTAAACCCGGAAAAACTATGCACTATTACAATTTATAAAGGCTACAAAGAAATGCTTTTACAGTTACAATTATAGTGACGGAGATGAACTGTTATGCTGCATACTAAAAGGGAGCATTGCCGCTTAGTTTGTTTACACTTGGTAATTAATTACGAAACATCAAATTAATTTTCATCCACATGTTAAGGCTAGGTGTTAAAATGCTTCGGGTTAAATCTAAGGTGTATTGCGTACAACGAGAAATGATTGTCTTAGCCCAATTCATTCTGGTATTGCAGCATAACTAGTGTACGATGCTTTTAGCATAATGAGTAACATGCTACAGAAAGCATCCAACTAGTGATGAAAAATACGTGACATTTGTAAGGATGCGTGTAAAAGTTTGTACACATGTAAATAGTGCACATGGTATTATAACGTTATGACAAACGGACGTATTGTGCAGCAATACCATCATGATATCAATATATTCTAGGTATCCCGGAAGGTTCGTAACCATGGTGTGCACATCATATATTTTGTTCCACATAAGGACAGCCAGAAATGTACATGATTCCGCTAATGTTAACTATTTTATATCATAGATACAACTTTGACCTTAAAATCAAACAAAATGTGCATCATCTGTTGCATGGTTAATATAATAAAACTAGTAAAGCGCCTCTGCTTCAACTAGCCATATAATGTAACATTGAACACCTGAGTTATTGGTTTTACTGTCGTCACAAACCTCCTCCGTAAAGTTACGCCTATAAAAGTAATTCTGAGTGAAACTAATCCATAAATTTTGTCGACTTTACATACGTAACATTGATGATTGCGATCACACATAAACATTCGTAAGATCCAGTCATGTATCTTGTTAACTTGCTAATGTTGTTAATTAGGAGAGCTTTCACAGCATATGCACTATAACTGCTAGGATGTCCGACGCATACGAATAACGTCATTAGTCCGCTAATGATCCGCTAATTGGGCCGTTCTGTAGCCTCAAATGACTGACTAGCATACACACTACCTATGTACTGATATCCATTCCCGCGCCAAAGCATCAAACACGTAGAATTGCAATACTTGGATCAATTCATAGCACAAAAGCTTCACCCATGTACAATGAAAAAAATAGATGGTCGATACACAGTGGTATAAACATGCCTACTTGATTCTGATATTTAAACAATAACATGGACTTCATAGTAACATGGCGCATACAACCAAGCTGATCCGAATATTTGAAGAACTGTCATTATTCAAGCAAACCAATTATCGGTCGAACCTTATGAATAATGACTTGCAACTGCCACTTAGTCTTACACCTTGGATGTTGATGCTTGCCGGGTGCTTTTGAATGCAGCATCTTGCCCATACTATTACAATACCAGAAACGTTTCACCCAGCTGGCAATCTTCAGTGTGTATAACCTGTCTCGCAGCTGTTGTGATACAGTTTTCTTGTGAAAAGGACAGTGCGTGTAAAACTGTTGTCTACCTAAATAAACATGTAGGAATCATTGTTCTTTATTTTTATTGCCAAAATACTCACGTGTGGTATTACTGTAATATATATACCTTTTTGCTGTCATTGATTAGTGATTATTAACTCGGCATATTTTAATTGATGTAATGAAAACATTTAATACCAATGAAAGCTTTTTTGTCACTTTTTATAGCTAATATATTTGCGCAATATCGATCTTTTAAAATAATTCTCGTTCATCATTGATTAGAAAAATAATAATTATCATAGATGTAAACCATTAGTAGCGTTTTGCGATATAATTCAAAGATGTAGACATATGAATTATTGGGCAATACTTCTTCGGTTATAAAATTTCAAAAATCAATTAATTCAACACTTTATGTTGAAACATTATTGCGACCATTTAGGTCAAATTATATATAGTTGTAGGGAAGATATTGAGGTTTTCTGATTATATCAACGAACGGTCAGCTGCAAAAATGTGATTTTGCTATCATATTTATAATCCAATTGAATCATGCGTGGAAGATTATCTTTTTACGTTACTTAGACAATATGGACCAAACCAAATATTTGCAATAACATTAAAAAATAATGGGCATTGACTTTATGTGGACATAGCGGTATATCCTTTCAAGGGACCGCAGTCTACGATAAGTTGGCGGCTGTTCGCTGTTAAAGATCGCGGTCTAGCTAATATATATAATATATATATATATACATATATATATATATATATATATATATATATATATATATATATATATATATATATATATATATATATATATTATTTTGATATGTATATACATATATATCCTTTTATCCTATAACTGTGTTGATCAGAGCTTTGTCGACGCATACAGCCAACGTGTTTGAATCTGCATCACGGTCAGTCAATCGAATGGCCTTGGCTATCCCTCCTTTAGTCAACAATTTCTTTTTTCTTACGACTGTATCTACGGAAGTTGCATCGATGCTTGCATAGCTGTGAATATACAGTGCTACAGTTGGCTTTGTTGGTCAGGGTTGGTGGCATCCGTATCATAACTGTGGCCGTGAGGTGTTAATCTATTCAGCCGGTAAACATAAGCAACTGCCTGGTCGTCACAGTAACGTTTGGTCGTGGCAGCTTATTGGGTGCGTATATATATATATATATATATATGTATATATCAGGCGCAACCACCAATTAGAATGACGCAATTAAGTCTTTGTTACTACAGTATTGATTGCGATTCCGTCCCATCACAGGTCGTATAATAGATTTCCCTAGTTAACTTTACACTATATTCCTTTGTTTGATTTCATGGATCGAGGTTTGATGGATACGGGATGAGGGTCTCTCGTCCAATAGACTTGCCTATGATATATAGCAATCCGGAAAACTATGCTCTGTGACTGCATATCATCACAATAAACATCAATAACTAACATCCACGCCCACTTCAAATTACATTTATCAAGCTCGTATTCGTTAAATCATTTTACAAGCAACGAAAACCAACAACGATATTCATGCAACAACATCCAATGACTGACTCATCGGAAAACAGATCATATGATTACTTAGAAACTATAAATGCCATTAGAAAAAGCCTTGGCTTGACGGATGCCGTGCCTAAAACTGACGCATCATGCGGTTTGCTAGCAAATGCACGATGTTTAGAAACAAATAGTTATCCAATCGGTACGAGTATTTCCCATTTAGTATAATCCAACTGTAAAAGGTCGCTGGCTTCAGCAGCAGCAACATAAAGGTTGTGGTACTTGGAATAACAGAGAGCTTCATGCTTTTGTCGTAATTCATCCCTACTGCATACCTGGGATTGCATCCAACAAGTAAAAGTGAGAAATGTCTTGCCAACGCTGTAGTTATTCCTTAGTAATAAAACCAAAGTTGATATTGGCAATATTTTTAGCATACCAAGTCCATAATTAATGGTGCATTTGGCTGGTTGAACGACATAACCCGCATTGTAATAGTCCAAAGCAGATGAAATCATACATCATTCTAATCGCAAACGATTGATGGCTGGCTGGTGGCGTATTTTTCTAGTTTGTTTAGGCCCAACTGTGGGTCCGGTGGTAGAATTGGCTCGCAGTATTATCCTGCATGTCGTGATAGACGACTAACAGGTCGACCGTGGGCTGCGATGCGTGCCGGTGAGCAGTGGGATACTGGTAAATGAGTGGAATAGTCCTTACAAGGGTCATATAATCTGCAATACGCTACTTAGGCCCGGATTTCACCTAAACGAGAGGCTGGATTTGCATGACCCAGCCAATCGGCCCGTGGTGAATACCAAAGGAAAATCGATTTCCATCATCGTCATCTTCATCCTCCTCCTTCTGCTCCTCTTCCTCCTCCTCCTCCTCCTCCCTCTCCTCCGCCTCCTCCTCCACATGTTTTTCACTATTTTCTCAATTTATCCCATAAGGCGGTTGCTCCCTCTCGCAAACCTTATTTATCTCTTTATATTTTTTCCTAGTTTCGCGGCGCCATATAACGCATTGGGTTTGGTGTGCCATTAAACCCTATACTCACTGACTCACTTTATTCTTAGGCGTTTAACCGAAACATGTTTAATATGCATTTTTTGCTCTGAGGTTGAAGATGTCGTCTGTTTGCTGTGCGCCAGAGCAATTAACGCTAGTTGGTATCATGCGTCTAAGTACAAATTAAAATACCAAACACAAATAAAAAGAAATGACTTTATCTCAATGCTGAGCAATTATCACTCTACACTGATCATAACTTATTCACCGGCGCACATACTTTTTGCACCTGCAGTTCTGCGTTGTGTGTTTGACATCAAGAACTACCTATTCATTGCACTTTGATCAGTCGTGCAAAAACTTCCTCAGCCATATCCTACTTGGTATTTACGCCAATTGGTTATGTAAGTATTTTATGCATACTGCGTAACTTATATATTTTTTCCCCACCACCATACATAACAGTCATAATTTGCATTGTCCATGCAGAATCGTCTTCACGTGCAGATAGCTTGTTTGCTTACTACTTACGATGTTCTATGTCAGAAATGTTATTCCAATTAGTACATTATCCAGATTTTGCGTTTATGCCAATAGCTTTAAAGTATAGGCTTTATAGTTAGTGCATGAATTTAATGATGAGCCCTGTGTACCAGTACCTGTCCCTATGGTGCACAACCAAGCGAACGTATCATAATTCATCCATTCTACTTCCATTAGCTATTTGCCCCAACGTAGATTTACTGACACCACAATATGTGTATTTCGCTTTTCATAAATTTCAACCGCACCCTCACAAAAGAGCCAACGGCTCTGTAAACAAAACCTTCTCAGAAGTATAATATTGAACGATTGGCTTATATGAAGATGTCCAGTTTACAAATACACCGTCATAATAAGGTTTATAATATCACTGACATAGTTTAGTTGAAAGCAATAATTAACGTGTCAATGATGATCATACTCAGAGCGAGTGCTCTATTTCAGCATGGCGTTATAGTCGTAATGGCTACTATCACAAATGTTAACTCAGGTACAATGCGGTTACGCTCACTGCAGTTAGCTAGACTGCATGATCTTTCTAATTCCGGAGCAGGTTACAGTATATCAACACTTTACCATCATGTACTTATGAGTCGTAATAAGCTGACATAGCACAATCGATTAGACCAGTAAGTGGTCCCTTGATGCATTTCTAGGTACATTATGCAAGCAATTCCCCAACATTTATAAGATACAACTTGCGAAGGGAGCGAGACAGAGCAGAAAGCTGCTGCGACATTATCATTGATTGCCATCACGTGAGTGGTGATATATGTCAAACACAAGATTGCTTTTGTGCTCTAATTCTTGCTTGTAGGGATTCAATTTATGTGACTTGATAATATAAAGTAACAAGGAAATTCGCCATCAACAAATTTGGAGCTGTCTTGTTTTCTTGCTAATGTTATCAATATATTAACCGTATATTCATTCCTTACTCGAAATAGAAAAAGTGGGGAGGCAGCTACCATGCTGGATTCACCAAGCCGTGCAGGGGAAAAGAATGAGAAACAGCACGACTGCGAGGACTAAATGATAAATGAACAGCATGGTTTAATTAAACAGTTAATTAATCAGAACATGTTGTGGTACAGTGTTTGGTCTTGCCTGCTAATGCTGATGAGCGATTATCTTGTCCAAAGTTGACCACTGTTTGCCTTTAAGTCCCGAAATGCTGAATGTCGATTAAATGGGCCATTATCGGCCGACCGGTCAGTGGTGGCAACGATTTTCGATAACACAAACCGGCGATAGCGACGCATAAAACCAAAACAGTGTTATGCTGTTGCAACTACACCTCACCTCCCAACAATTGGGGTTTGTATGAATAGCTAGCGGAACCCGGCGGTTTGAATGATTGATGCGCCAATGATCAATTGGACGCGACGATCGGTGCTGCTCTCAATGTAACGAAATACAGGGCCGTAAATATGCGGTTACGATAATTCAACCAGGGCAGGTAATCAAGGGCATAGTAACTTACTGTATTTATATCATATTTCGTATTCTAAAGGCGACATCCTCCTAAGCCGTGCAACGACTGTTTCACATTAATATACCTTTTAATTTATACGGTTTAGAAAATATGTTCAAAATAACTGTGTTTCATGTTGATGATTGGCCTGAATGATGTTTTGTAAGCTTCTTAAGTCAAACGATAGACAGTTAAGCCCATGCTTGAAAACCATTTGGCTTTCATGACTATCGCACTAACCATGTTGACAAAGAGTAACTGATACCTTACCCCCGTTATCGTACAGTTCATGTGAGAATGGTTCCACCAAGTTACGCTTGACACCATATCGTGCATCGTTCCAAACTCACAGACCATGGTCAGAGAAAATGTACGTACGCTCACTAGCTGTGCCGAAATCACTGATAGAAACTACACCACGTTTGTGAAAGGTCCAGTTGCTCACAGGAGAAACCACAGAAATAAAGCTGCACTATTTGTCTTCTCGCAGTGTCTGTCACCGGAAATTCAAACCAGTTAGTCCTAAATTTTGGTGATCAGTCCAAATTCGAGATGGTTCGGTTTTTTGTTGCGTGCTACATGATTGAATTTATACATCAATATGTTACGATAAGGAGCAGTTTTCTACTTTGAGAATGTGTCCTACATGATTAAATTGATGCACTTAGTTTTTTTTTTAAATATTCGACATTCTACTGAAGAGTAGTACCACAATTTCCAGTAGGGTATTTTCTTTCTGTTCGTCTTACTCGGGTTCTTAACGTAAAGGTGTTTAAATACGACTAAATTGCTATACATCTACATATCTAAGATGATGCAATGCTCTGGATTGATTAAGTACATAGCATTGGATCATCAGAATGAATGTGACATTTCACTCTAATGAATGCAATATCAACATCACATTAGGTGAAAAAATGTCAGTTAAGTGATAGTTCTAGCTGGTCATAGAAGGCTATACGCTACATTATACTTTGAAATGTATACACAAAATTATAATGCGCTGCTAGTAAGATGCCGAATGATGGAGGCATTGCTCGTTATATGTTGGCAAATGAGATTGTTAAGATTTACATAGCCTGTACGCTTGTTGTGAATGGGCAGATGTGCAGCTATGTCAGCCTAGTGGAATATCACCCCTTAAGATACCATTTCCACGAGCAATTACATTAGCCGTTGGTAAAACAGGTTAAATGCTCCTTTAAATATGATCATGTTTCAGTAGCCCTGCGGGCAAACAGAGAAACAACAAGACAGATGCAAAAAGGTTCCCGTGCAGTAAGTGATTGCGCGTGCGCAGTGATGTCAGCCAACCATTTTAGAGCTTAGGCTCCTTAGCGTCAAGCTAGCATGGCGACTTGGTGACATTTCATTTCGTTGTAAGCCTCAACGAAATCATCATTACCAATCTTGTCTAGCGAGAAAGACGTTTAGCATAGAATTAAATTTGCAAACAATACTGAAATGCATATGTCTCATTTCACAACCATAAAGCTCTACACGTATCTTAGAACTGCGACAAATACCATCGCTACCGTGGCATAGAATATAGCCCAAACAATTCACTCTTCATTCAACGCAACAGCTATGCTGAAGAATCTTCATTTATGACAGCATGAATGTGAATATCACTCTACCTTACACGATAAGGAAAACATTTATTTGATTTCTGGGATGGAAAATGGCGAAAAATGTATTCAAGCTTCAAAGAGCTTGATATCAAATTACCTCAATCATGATAATACCACGTGTTTAATGATGAAGATGGTAATTGGGCAATGTATTCCCATTGGCTATACGTCTCAAGAACTGCACCACGTTTGTTCTGCAAGCCTCACAAAATGGTTATAACAACACCGCAACAAGCCACTGTTCTAATTGTGTGATATTTACTGTACTGTTCGATGTTTAAAGCACATGCGTCTATGTTATTCTGCCAAGAATGCTAGGCGCTGCATTCCCTGCTGCTGAGTTATTGGTTGAAACATATTCTTCGGTGTGCACAGTTTTATTACTTGTGTTGCCCAATATTCCGTCGTTGTTGCAGGGGCAATCATTTGGTTTACATTATCATTGATAAGACAAAGACAGCCATAACAGTTCATCAATACAATAACCGGAACTAAATTATGTCAAAATCAAACACTTTGAACATTTAATACAACTGCAGTGATCCAACGAAGGTTAGTTCTTGGATGCATTGCTAAACTTTGTAAGCGTCGAAATGTGTTCACCACCGAAAAGGCGCAAATTACTGCGCCCATCAACGTAAATGCTGTGACAAAATAACCACTCTCTGAGGCCCTTAACTACTGCAAACAATAACAATTCACTCAGACGTTTTGAAATCGTTTTTGTAGGATGTATGACGGACACCACGCAATATAAGTGAATGCCGCTGTCATGTATCATGAGCTCAGCCAGAATTACTGTAAAAGTCATGTGATGCTATACAGCCTGCTATAAATAAAGGTCGATTATTTCAAGTCGTCCTATTTGTTAATATTGAACAACCTGATTTTTGGAAGAAACGGCGTTCTTGTACATACGAAAGCGCCCCAGTCCTCCGATAAATTGCACTAAAACCGTACCGTTTGCTCGGCTACCTGTAAAATTTGATTAATGCACCATATTTCTCAAATGTCTGAATATTAACCAACTGAAATCAAATTATGCTTGTAATATATATGCGCTGGTAGACAATCGTAGAGAGCCATTGAAATGCCACCAATATCTCTACACACTGGCTCTCAAGCGCACAAAATCAGCGCCGTTACCTAAGTTAGTTCACAAGCGTCAATAGGAAAAGTTAAAATCTACAAGAGCCACAGGCATTTATGTATATAATTCGATCAATTCCTTTTTCGATCATGGCCAGTTTTTAATTACGGCATTTTCCATAGTATGCGTGGAAAGACTTAACTATCGATTGCATTGCCTCTATTCGAGATAAAGCCACAAGAACACCGGCATACGTTCGATATGGACTCAGCACGGCGATAGAGATATTAAGCTCACCTAGCGTCAAATTAACATACCTTTACTTCCCCTTAAAAAAGCTTGTGTTAATACCACGCAGAGAAACGAATAACATTTTTGTGTGATTGCACCAATTAGCGATTTATGCACCACGATTTAAAGTCCTCTGAAAAACGAGTCCTTACACAAGAGCAACGTACGCAAATACTCATATAGGCAGTCCGTGTACGCTGGAAGGGTTATGAATACACATTGTGTTAAGGATTCGTAGCATATGCCATTTTTCTTCTGAAGGTAATGCTCTTACTGTTCTATTCACGTTGCACCAATGGATAAATCAACCGAAAGCATCTATCATCATGCGTTTTCAAATGACAGCTAGCGGATTCCTATATCAGACACTTTATTGTTAACTTAAGATAAACCTTTAACTTGCGTGAGTGATGCACTGGTCGCATGTTATTATACGTAATTAGAGCACAGGACCAACGTACAGCTGATAGTGATCAAATTGTAACGAGGGTGATTTGGCAAACTAAAGAGGGGACGTTGAGATGGAGAGTGAGATTCCATCTAGTTTTGTAAATCACAGTTTTTAGAAAACGCCTACCTCCCTAATTGCCTAACCACTTACCAATCTACCAAATTCCCGTCGTATCTGCCTACCAAATTACCTACCCGCCTACCTACATAGCTACCGATCTACCTTCCTACCTTTCTATTTACCTACCTACCTACCTACCTACCTACCTACGACCGACCTACCTACCGACCGACCGACCGACCGACCGACCGACCGACCTACCGACCGACCGACCGACCGAGGGACCTACCTACCTACCTACCGAACTACCGACCGACCTACCCTACCTACCTCCATATAATTAACCTACCTACCGACCTACCGACCGAAGGAACTACCTACCTCCCGACCGACCTACCTACCTACCTACCTACCACCTATACCGATTAACGACCGACCGACCTACCTACCGAACCTACCTACCTACCGACCTACCGACCGACCTACCTACCGACCTACCGACCTACCTACGACCGACCTACCTACCTACCTACCTACCTACCGACCTACCTACCTACCGACCCTACCTACCGACCGACCGACCGACCTACCTACCTACCTACCCGACCGACCTACCGACCGACCGACCTACCTACCGACCGACCGACCTACCTACCGACCTACCTACCTACCTACCTACCGACCCTACCGACCGACCTACCGACCGACCTACCTACCTACCGACCTACCTACGACCGACCGACCGACCGACGACCGACCGACCTACCGACCGACGACCGACCGACCTACCTACCTACCTACCGACCGACCGACGACCGACCGACCTACCTACCTACCGACCCGACCGACCTACCTACCTAAGGACCTACCGACGACCTACCTACCGACCGACCTACCGACCGACCTACCGACCTACCGACCGACGACGGACCGACGACCGACCTACCGACCGACCGACCGACCGACCGACCCGACCGACCTACCGACCGACCGACCGACCGACCGACCGACCTACCTACCGACCGACCTACCGACCGACCGACCGACCGACCGACCGACCGACCGACCTACCTACCGACTACCGACCCTACCTACCTACCTACGACCTACCGACCTACCTACCTACCTACCGACCGACCGACCTACCGACCGACCGACCGACCGACTACCTACCCGACCCACCTACCGACCGACCTACCTACGAGACCGACCTACCCGACCTACCTACCTACCTACTACCTACCGACGATACCTACCGACCTACCTACCTACCGATACGATACGACCTACCTACTACCTACCTACCTACCTATACCTACCTACATACCTACCTACCTACCCTACCTACCGACCTACCTACTACCTACCTACTACCTACCTACCTACCTACCTACCTACCGACCTACCTACCTACCTACCTACCTACCTACCTACCTTACCTACCTACCTACCTACTACCTCTACGACCTACCTACCTACCTACCTACCGACTACCTACCTACCTACCTACCTACCTACCTACCTACCTACCTAAAGACCTACCTACCTACCTACCTACCGACTACCTACCTACCTACCTACCTACCTACCCCTACCGACCTACCTACCTACCTACTACCTACCTACTACCTACCTACCTACCTACCTACCCTACCTATACCTACTACCTACCTACCTACCTACCTACCTACCTACCTACCTACCTACCTACCTACCTACCTACTACCCTTTACTACCTACCCACCTACCTACCTACCTACCTACCTACCTACCTACTACCGACCTACCACATACCTACCTACCTACCTACCTATTTATACCTATATATATATATATACCTACCTATATATATATCTATTTAACACGTTAATATATATATGTATATATACATATATATATATTTTTATGTATAAAACATAAATATTTATGTATATATACCTATGTATGTATATATAATAATATATAAATATATGTATATATGTACTAATATGTACATATACCTACCGATACATTTACCTATATACTACATATATATATTTATTTATATATAAGTATAATATATATATATAACCCTATATATATATATATTATATATTATATACCTATATATTATGTATATTATAAACCTACCTACCTACCTATTTATATACCTACCCTACCTATGCATATACAATATATATATATACCTATGGATATATAGTATATATATACATTTTATATATATGTTACCTATACATTAGTATATATATACCTATATATAAATATACATTTATATATTTACCTATATATATATAATACCTATATATATATTGTGTACCTATTTATAAATTACATGTATGTATATAACTATATACCTATAGATACATACCGACATATATAGATCGAAATATATATATTTACATATTTTTACATATACATTTATGTCTATATATAAATATA
>CM067350.1:51724981-51832481 GCA_034190875.2 Urechis unicinctus | reverse complement strand
GTATGTTTCTGTCTTTGATTTTATAGGGGACGATCAGTGTGAACTGTCGAATCTGTTTCATATTATCCATAATTTGTTCTGGCATATGAAAAGTGGCTATTGCTGTTGGTTTTGGGTTCGTGGTTTTGATAATCAAAGCCACCAAATGTCGGTATGTACATGGAATTTCTCATTCGTTGCTGTATATGTAGACTAACTAGCATAAACCCGATAACCCGGAGTTTACTCCCGCTTAGTCTGGTTCCAATTTTGTCCTGCGCCGTTAAAGTGGATCCCACTAGCCAAGTATGGATTATTTGTAATATAAGTCGTAATATGTTTACATCGACGCATTTGTCATAACCTCAGCCTATTCACAGAACTTAGAGTGTATTATTGATGCAGCCGAATCGGGTTATTTAACTGTAGAACAACATTCGCTGGACACTTAGGCCCACTTTGTTACCGTTTTTAAGATAAGAATTTACCATTTTCAGTTGTGTTATATTATTTATGGGTTCCCCACATGTCTATTAGTGATGTCGCCTGTGTATACTCATATAATCTCGGGTTTTCAAAGCCAACAATATATTGAATCGCCCTTTATATTCCTCAGTTTTGTCTTTAGTGTATAGGTTGAAAATATTATAAACAGACAAAATGTGTGTCGTTTCCATTCTCTGATCAAAATTAATTAATAGGTAGAAAATGCCTCAACAGACATGATGTACTTTTGTACTTATTGCGGCTTCATATAACAGCAATACACGAATGCGATTCCAAACGCACTCTATCAGACGTAATGTTTGTTCCTCTCCAGAAGCTAAGGCGTCGAATATGAAAACAAGGCAAAGGTTAGCCGCAAATTCGCAGATTCATTTGTTGATCTTCAATATTCGTTTATACAGGTTATGAGAACAGGGCAAAAGCGAACCCACGTTGGCACAGGCGTATTATATTGTACATTATAATACACATCGGAACAAACCTACTTGCTATCTTAATGAGGTTCGTTCTCGCACGTTTTGCTGACACTGATACAGGACAAGAGCCAAATCCGTTACATCCGCTCCATCAAAAGCTTTTAACACCATTGGAAACCCACACACTAGCTAACGTTTTCAGTTGGTTGTTTTTGCTTTTGTTAGACCCTATAGAACAACGAGTAGTCAGTTGGTGGTCAATTGACGATGCACAGGGTTATGAGTGTTTTTCGGGGAGTATCTGACGACAATTGCGCAAGTAAATGTATGTGCTACTTACTTGTCTTATCCATCAGCGAAAAAGCATCGTGCAGGAGTTCACGTAATGGATCGCAGATCAGGTCATCATTCCTCGTCATTTTTTCAACAAAATAGCTCAGAGGCGGATATTTTTGCCGAAGGACTTATAAAGTCGTTCGCGTCTTTAATAACGTCCACATTTTGCAAATACAATGTAATATTAGGCATATTACATAGGAAGTAATTGAAGGAGTGGACGCGAATAATCATGGGTGTGAATTCAACCCTATCTATAAGCATGACTTAATGTGGACCATATATTCGACCACAATACACACTTCGTCTGCAGCGACAGATGTAAGAAACGACACGTGCAATATCACCCATTTAATTTGTTTCATCCAGCTACCTTGATCAGGTTTAGTAATGCTGTAAGAGAGCAGTGGAGCGTTATGAAAGCAATCATACAAATCATAATGCGCCCTTTAATGGAGTGTCTGGTAGACTATTTGTTCATACAAGATATTGACGCAATATGAATAAAAACAAAATATCTTGCAACAGTTCATGGTCTGTAATGATAATTGTTAGCTGGGACCAACTGCTATATCAATGTTTGGTTTTAAAAACATCGTCGGGTAACCTGTCATGATGCAAGTGGGACCACCATAGTCAGGTAAAGTCGGATCGGATAAATCGGTTGCTCTTATATACTTCATGCACGCACATTATATCAAATCGAGCTCACATATGCGCTTTGATTGTGCTCATTAGATGGCCGATGTATGGTGAAATAGAAGAGCATCTGGGATAGTAATGTTATGTTTGTATGGACATTAACTACACATGGTAAAACAACTGTATATGCAATAGCACGCTGATCACACTCTGTATTGCCTAATTACAAAGAACAACACTGTTTCTGCAACGTGGGTGCAATTTACGTAAGTTTGTGATGAAATATGCTGTAAAGAAGAACATGACGACTTCGACAAATAAAGCATTTTCTATGGAAGTTGGATGTATCCATTCATTCTGGCATGATTGACACGCTACGTGGTTGTGTCTGACAGACAATGATTCCAACAACTGTTCCTCCTCTATGCGTGGCGTCAGTGGACTACTCCTAAATGTGCTGGATATATTTCCCTGACATAGCAGCTCATTATCTAGTCATACTAACGACGATTGTCATTGCATTGATGTCAACAAGAGAGGAATTAATGTCTCCCCTAAGTGTGCTGTGCCATGCATATGTTTTGTGGCTTTTGTAACGTCCAATTCATTTGACGAAGCCACGTTTAAAAGAGAGACAAGGTAATTAACATCACCCGATGTGCTGTTGTCAAAACTAAACTCAGACAGACTTGAACATATGTCGGATAACACTTTAACTTGTAGTGGGGCTTGGGGCTATATGCTGTATTATATTGCGTTCCACAGTGCAATAGTCGCACCAAGCAACGCCCACTATGCCCACCAGAAGTAAAGGCTAATTACACGATAAGAAATTGGTGCGAACAAACTAAAATGGTCCGATAGATGAGAGGACGATGGAAGACGATCATTAAATGATTTTATCGGTGTACGTGCAATCGTCTTAATGTGCCGTCCTCGTCATGTGCATAATGATGCCGAAGCCTGATTGGCATAACACGGATAGTGATAATACACTTACGAAAAACATACTGTATGTCTTTTTAAAAACAGAAGCTCACTGTTTGTGTATTACTTTACATGCATGTAGTCAATTATGCATCATATATGCCTATGAGTAAATACGTTTCCTCTGCACATGCTAAGCAGTCTGGAAAAACTATACGTACCGACGTTTCCTCTGCACATGCTAAGCAGTCTGGAAAAACTATACGTACCGATATATGGTGGAAAGTATCAACTACGCCTAATATTGGTGCTGTTGATGAACATTTATTTATCTTCTGAAAAAAATAGATGATTGACTGATGTCATTATTTAGTTAATAATATTTTACAGACGTACACCATGCCAGTTTATCGTATTAACTATTCCACTGCAAGCAAATCGCACACGCATACCAAATAAGTTACGCATCAAACACCTGCCTCTAACCGATTAGAACTTATCTCCTCATACGGATGCATTATATCGCCGATGGCTTGGTGACACTGATACAAAATATATACTTGCGACAAGACTATAAAAATTGTGGTTATGTACGGCCACCATTGATTGGAAATTCTTTGTTGATTTGCAATTAAGCGATGTTTGATACATTTTGGAGAAACGTCAAATGACTTCAAAAAAATATAATTACGTTATGCATCATTACCACATGATTTTTCATCTTTATTTTGTAATTATTCCTGCTATTCTTTTAAGAATTGCTTGTGAGTTAATAAATGAAAGGATGGTCGATTTGACCACATGAATAAAGTTATATAATCTTCGGCCATTAACAATAGTAAAAATCATAAAAAGATGTAATATTTTCTTTCAGGAAGCATGTTTAAGATACATTTTGAATGAAAAGCATGGTGTGAAGACATCTAGAGAACCATTGTATGGTTCTTGCTTGACAAAAACCGAGCTTAATTGATCGAGCTTAAGCTACAATTGGAGCTATTCCCACTGTTTTCAACTAAACAAATATTTTGGGATACATCTTCTTAGTACAACAGGGAGCAAAACAATGAACAATCAAGTCAGACAAGTGCACTTTATATATCTGAACACCAACGCGGAGCTTGCAAAAGATGTTAAATGACTGAGCATGGTAAAATTGACTGAATATATTCGGCTGGGTGCTTCCAAACAATCTGATATTTTGCGTATGGTCATCAAGGGGTTTTATTGTTTTATACTGGATAATAGGCAATTAATTATTTACCTCCTTCAACTCTTTCCGTGGTATAATCTTACCCATGAATAGATGGGAAGATTTGTGGTGACGTTATATATTTATTAGCATTGGCATAACACCTGAGTATTTATTGCCACGCTGTATACATCGGATTCTTGTATCTAGTATGCTAAATGAATATTGAAGAAACTGAAATCATTCATGCAGAGTATCAGCTCTGTATGAAATACGGAGAGGATACAAACGATGGAAGGGGAGGCGGGATGTTATATTAATTTATGTTGGCTAATTGTTTAAGGCAATACAATGTGAATTGGGAACAGTTATTTGTGGTGCACTGTTGTAACGTACTGGTCAGCGAATAGCTCCCCAAAAGAAAAATGGTCTTGATAAATTATTGTGATTTAATGCAGATATGCTAAGCGTGATTGTTGGTGATTCTACCTTTGTACTTTTACTAATTGACAGATTCTTTGTCTAGGGCCATCAAGGATTAAACCTTTTGGGGCATTTCAATGAGAACATTTGATATATACATGTATTCGGACCAACAAAGGGATTGGTAACAGCGTTCATTATTTTATCAGGTAAGCGATAAAGGATACATTGAAACGATACAGCTTTTTGCGTTTTGCAAATGGTAAACGAAATCTTAAACGTTAAGTAAGCGATTTTTGTTAATGGATGGAACTACATAATAAAATATAACAGGATCAAACAAGACATATTCGCATACTCGATACATCTCGCAATAATGTAGTTATTGTGGAGAATGAATTAATTACGAAAATGATGATGGATTTTGGGTACGAATGCACCGCAAGAGAACGATGTTAGAATATTGTCCGCAAATAGCCATTATGGAAGAGAAAGAATATGTGCTTTATGATTGGTGCGGGGAGTATCTTCATGGTTTTACCTTGGTGTTATAGACATTGTTCTGATATTTATGAATTAACGTAATTGCAATTAGTCATCTTGTTCGTAACAAAACTGCCGAAATAATGGAACTGAGAGTAACATTGCAGATTTGTTCTGTAATGTTAGCTTCTGGCAATCAACCAAAGAATATTCCCCAGCATATTTAATAGTTTCGATTACACACTCGATAATTGACAAAGTTGGCAACCCATCACCATCGAAAATACAATTCGTTATCTGTAATTCTAATGCTAGGATTGAATGTTATTATATCAGCACTGAGCTTCGTAAAATTCATTAGCCTATTTGTGGTATTTGTCAATGGCATTTGACCCTGTACAATACCGCTGACCCCCTGCTGTGTTTAGTCTAAGTCCCCGCAGCACAGTTAATTATCACCTGCAACTTTATATGGTAATCATTGACGCTGATTATCCGAATCATTGTAATTGATATTTGATTATACTTCGCTATGCTAGACGTTAATTTCAATAGAAAATCAATCACGCTTCACACCTGTGTCATAGAAAGAGAGTGGACTAGTGGAAGTGTACAATCCTACCTTCCTAGGATCTGTTTTCATGAACAGAGAATTACTCGTTAGGTCGAGAAAGAGTTTATTATTCGCTTTATTATTGAATCAACTATATGCATTACCAGGTGAGAATCATTACAAATATGACGATCTGCTGCGATGCGGAATTTCACACTTTTAAAAATTATGGTGTACTATTTATCTGGCAACTGCAAGGACAGTTTTGGCATATGCCTGCGAAAATAACTTATCCTACCCGCCAAGCGCATCTTCGGGCTAACACGAAAACCCAGTTATTCCCTTTGCTAACGAACGGAATCTATGCTGATGTAAATATTTTCAATGCCATTTATATTGTAAAAAAACACAATAATGAAAAGTGACTGAGCCAATTTGAAAGCCTTCGAGAGAATAATTCACACTTACTTTCTCGCAACACCTATCGCTATGCTGGTCTGGTCATAAGTACTGAATCGCATTGCACTCCATGATACCTCGGCTTATTCAATATAGCATGCGTTGACAATGGCATCATCCATCACTTATGCTTGATGTTGGCAAGCCATATAGCTAAGTTAAAGCCGAAAGGAAATGGCCGTATAAGTCACCAAGTTAAAGGTGTTGTTTGTAAGTACTAAGTCAGCTAATAAAGACATAATTGTTCTTAGACGCCAGGTTAGCAAGGGGGATCAATGCAAGGTTTCAAGGAATCGCTCGCTACATCTGTGCTCCCTAACTGTGCACTTCGTCTAGTCAACCTTTAGGTCGCATATGAGTTTTAAATGTACATACTTATATCGTAGATAAGCAGAGGCTTAAGTTTATATCAATAACTGATTCAAATAATTGTTTTAATGGGTGTTTATACACCGCGTGTAAGTCACTAGAAATATGTATCTGGCTTTTAAAAGTAGACATGCATAAGGTCAATGTTTCAGCATAATTGTTGAGAAACTTTACGTTAATGCTCGAGAATAATTTCGGCATTTTATATAGGGCCAAGGAAATAACACTATACAGCATGGCAGCTCAAAGTTTGTAAACCGTTTTTTTGAACATATGTGTTACATGTCCATAGCGACAAACGTTATATTCCCGTGAAAGGTGCATGACAAGTGGCAATTGCAATTGACAGTTTCTACTCCGTTCTCATTAGATGTGACGAATAGTTGGATCGCTTGATATATTCACCTCTAAACCAAGGTCAGTATTGACGGCAAGGCGCCAAATATTGAAACACTTCATCTCACCTGGCCGATACAAAGGCACACCATGCACACCATAAGGGGGTAGCAAGACATCGAACACTAGACAGCTTGTACCTATGTTTCAACCAAGCCACTACACTCTTAAAGATTATCTTGTATAATTAGACGCAGGGCAAACATTGATATATTACTAGCCGTCAAATATGGTTTGCAAGTATTGACTGGCGCAATTATCCATACATAAATCGCCAATATACGCGCACTATATATATCTACTATAAACGAAACCCCTTTAAGATTTTGCTATATAATGTTCGCTTATGTGAAATATAATAATGCAGTGACACTAAGGTGGTATATTCAAAGATAAACACATCACGTACTTTAGTATAAATCAATCACAGTTGGCATTGTTTGCCCGCTGTGAGGTAAGGTGTAATGAGTTATATATATATGTTTATTTCGTACTCAAGGTACCTATATAAACAATTATTGTGATCCTTCAATTTAAACCATAGTGCAACATTCAACGGAAAAATATGTTAGTATTAGTGATATTTTCGATAATTGACTGTCAGGGATATATGGCCAAATCAGCCCACTCCCAGATCCTAGACATTTAACAGATTAGGAGCATTGACCATAGATTATAGGTGATATATTCATTTAGATATCGTATTACTATGAGTTCAACAAATGGTCTCAAAGGTAAATTATATGATGTCATTTGGTTGCAGATGACGTAATCTATTCGCATAAATATATAACAGAGCAAGATTGTTTTGTGCTTACAAGGTGCCCACCGATGCGACGCTCAAAGGCATGCTACAGTGAGCTTCAGTAAATGAAATTGTGCTTAGTCGATGAGGCAAACATGTAGCACAATCAGCAATCCATCCATGCAGTCAAGCTAATGCTGTCGGTGGGTGATAACGGCGGCATAGTGATACATCATGCAGGTGTCCTGTAGTATGAAGTCCAATGCAGTAAAGGTTGGGCTGCAGAGACCAATGTTCACAAAGCTCATCTGCTAAATAGTCACATTTTGTATTTATTCTTATTGCATTTTAGTTTGTAAAATAGTTAATCATGAGCATAGTTGATATTGCAAACAACTGATATTCGACAAGACAGTACAATACAATATGGGTTGGATGCCTTCCCTGAATCGACTGGGGTAAGTGATGTGGCGATTGGCTCGATATTGGAGTCCGGGGTAGGTTTGAATCGCACTCTGAGGCATTGTGAGGAATACGATTCCTTAACTTGCAAATGAAAAGCGCCTCAACCGGGCCATGTGAACACAGACGTCGATGTTCCGTTGATATTTACTGCACGAGTAATAACGCTTCATGAGCAAAGATATACGGGTAAAATATAGAACAACATTGCGAATCATGGCTATCATAATATTTATACATGCTCGCTCAAACATATGAATAAGAATAACCTACAAACCCCCTCCTTTCCCCATGACCAAACGATACGGGGACCTATGATAAATATCAGCCTACACAATATTATATATACTGGCATTTAAAATTGGTGTAGCCTACGGAGCGTGAATTTATTGCCGTATAAATGAACTCAGCTAAAACATGTAAAGCACGAACTATGAATAGACAAATGTATCGTTGACTCCTTCTTAATAGTATGTTGTATTTTACAAGTTGCACTTGATGCATAAGAGCTTATGGAAAATGTTAATTAGGTTTCCTCTGCCGGAAGACAAACAAATTAAAATAAGTGTTTTCAATCGCAGCCATCTTGCAACATTATTAATATTTGATGTATCCAATTGTGATACAACCTGCACTAAGATAAAATATAAAAGCAAATATTCTGCAGTAAATTGGTTAACTACTATAAGGCAATGAACAATTTATTGATGGACCATAAATGGTTAAACCTATGTCTCGAACAAACGTACCCTACTGCTATTATGGGTTTGCCAGTGACAAACAATTTTATGAACATACGAATTTTTCCTAAGTAGCATAATGGCAGGTAATAAAATGCCCTATCGCAGTCATTGTGGTAGAAGTATATAGACAGTGGCGGTCTCGGCATAACCTAATGGCCCTATTGCGCTGGGTAATTACGCGAACCTTAATGGGAGCAAATCATAATAATTCAGCTTCAATTTGATACCTTAGCATCAACAACTAGTAGGTGTTTCAACAATGAGTGCTTAATAAGGATCGTCATATGCTATCGCTAATTGTAGTTTCAATGTTCATAGTTCTCAAAGTCAGCATAGTCACGTAATCACTAGAATACATGCTAGCTCTAGGGCCGTAATCGATGTGATAATAAAAGATTCGGGTAGCATCATTGGTTGAGTGGAAGTATGGTAGACCATTGGGTGTCACGGTTTGTTTTCGTTGCTATTCCTCATGATCGTAGCTTGACTACGTTTTATAACGTCCTCTAAAGGGTATATAATGCCATGTTGGCGATGCTGATAACGTTAACAATGTGTGTTGTGCCACCATTTTGCAAAAGCTAATTTTTGCCCCCACGTAACCACTAGAAACACAATAATCTCATTGTATTGTAAGTGAACGCCTGATATCATGCGCGGAGCTCCTATATAAATCTCAACATAATGTATATAGCTGAATTTCACATAGATAGCTGACGATGGTTTTATAAGGCACAGATAGAAGCAATACTTTGAAATGCACAGCGCTGAGAACGCTACACAGATTCGTGAGTTTCGTATCCTTTTCCGCGCGGAAAAATGTGACCTTGAACTCATGATTGATCACACTGGCACACTAACTGTGAAGTCAGTGTGCCATAGAAGGCAATAGCGAGCCAAATGCTATCTGCTTATGCGTAACTATTGATTTTTCGCCCTTCGGAAAATCAGCATTGTCTAAAATGTAGGATATACACTAAATGTTTAATGGACAACGCTGCACTAATCACATTAGTTAAATAACTTCCAGTATATAGCGAAATTTTATGGAATGCTGCCATCGGCCTTGCTTAATCTATCGATAAGCGTTGACGTGCAAAGGGATCATGAAGATACCGAAAACATTTATAACCAACATTTGTCTGGCTTTCCGTACGACAGAGCTCCCGAATAAACATTTACTATTACCTCGGGATAAAGCCTTACAGATTGTGGCTGCCAGGTTAAGCTGATGCAACGGCGGTTTTCAAATTGGATTCGACAACAGGCTATGAATTTCAAGACGTCTTTGAAAGCCAATATCCAGAATAGCCGCATTATAAGTGAGAGCTTATATGGCCTCGCCGATGCCAAATTCAATACCATAACATCGTTAATATAAAGACGCTTATTCATTTAGTACTCTATGTATATATTTAAAGCACTCAATATATATAATAGTTTAGTGATAAGCCTTGTGTATTGTCTTGTCCAAGTACTCGTGTTGCCTATAAGAAGAATTCAAACAACATCACCCACCTTTCTTAACACATTTGACAACACCGTCTTCTACTAGCTTAAGTATTATACATAGGCTGGACTGATTACTGTACATAAACAAATACTCCAAGGTCCCACTTACATACTGTACATAATGAATAGCTACTTGTTATTAATCGTTTTTGTAAACAGGCTTATATTGAACTTTGGCTGGGAATGGTGGTATGTTTGCTGATTAGCGATATTTTCATTGACCTTATTAATAGGCAGCACTCGTTGTAACGACAAGTTACACAAAAGCAATGCTCGATAACAGTTGATAAGTTTCTTCCGGAAGTCGCGCAATTGCATAAATAATTCCTGCTAACAGACGATTTTTTTTAAATACAAGGCAAACATGCACGATTGCAACAATAGATTGGTTAAATGTGATTAGTTCAAATCAATGTAAATCATTTATTGCAAAATATAATTTTATTCCATCAGGTCGTTCAAATCCATGTTTTTCTTCGATGTCCGGTTTCCACGTAGGTAAGGCAATGTACTGCAATATGAACTCATATGCAGTGTAAATTTGCTATATACGCGGCGCGTATGCAACAGAGTGAAATTAACTCATTGTGATATAGAGAACGTCGACCCTTTTATATATTATATGATGCGATAGGTGCTATGTTGATGCATCCAATTGGAGGTAAGTTCTACGGGCTGTATTGAAAGATAACAGATGCTGGCACACTAGCTGTGAAACCAATCTAACAGATAACACGAAAACCCAATCATGCCCTGTTGTTTACGAGTGACACTGCACCATTACAAGAAGGACGATATAGAAATTTGTTTATATGCCCCGTCTAGCTGAAAGCAATCTCAGTTTTGTAGAGGCTTTAATTCATCCTTACCCAGTAGTTAATAATTATGTACGGTTGCAGCTCTGAGCTAACTTAATTGTCTAGGATTGCAATTACAGATATAGGTGCTCGGGAATGTCGCAATAAGGCTAAATGATATTTCCAAAGAAGCATTGCCTATACATCCCGTGTAAGGGACAGAAGAAGCAGTCATCAAAGTCAACGCTTCTAATGATCCAACTAATATTCAATCGACTATTTAACAAGTATGTACATATTATTTATGAGACCCATTCACAAAAAAATTTTCCAAACTTCATCCGCTAGGTGAAAATTGTACGACTGGTCAATTCATTAAACGAAACTGAGGGAAATCCACAATGACATGAATTCGATTTGACTGAAACATCAGTTGAAAGTCCAACTTCTCGAATGACAACAACGCCTTCTGGAAATGTCGCTCAGATATAGTGAAACGTCAACACCAACACACAGACGCAAACGAAGACTCTGTATGTATGTATGTATATGTAGATGATGTGCATGTATGTATGTATGTATGTATGTATGTATGTATGTATGTTGTATGTATGTATGTATGTATGTATGTATGTATGTATGTATGTATGTATGTATGTATGTATGTATGTATGTATGTATGTATGTATGTATGTATGTATGTATGTATGTATGTATGTATGTATGTATGTATGTATGTATGTCTGTATGTATGTATGTCTGTCTATGTATGTATGTCTGTATGTATGTATGTATGTATGTATGTATGTATGTCTGTCTGTATGTATGTCTGTATGTCTGTATGTATGTATGTATGTATGTATGTATGTCTGTATGTATGTCTGTCTGCCTGTCTGTATGTATGTATGTGTATGTATGTATGTATGTATGTATGTATGTCTGTATGTATGTTATGTATGTCTGTATGTCTGTATGTCTGTCTGTATGTCAAACTGTATGTATGTATGTATGTATGTATGTATGTATGTATGTATGTATGTCTGTATGTATGTGTATGTATGTATGTATGCTGTATGTATGTATGTCTGTATGTATGTATGTCTGTATGTATGTCTGTATGTATGTCTGTATGTATGAATGTATGTATGTCTGTATGTATGTATGTATGTATGTATGTGTATGTATGTATGTATGTATGTATGTATGTATGTATGTCTGTATGTATGTATGTATGTATGTCTGTATGTCTGTGCATGTATGTATGTAAATGTACTTATGTATGTATTTTTGCATGTTTGTATGTATGTTTGCATGTATATATATTTGTGTCGAAAACTATGCCAAAATCTTGTTTGTTGCCGCAGCAGATTATATATGCTGTGCTTATATTTCAGATAACGCCTGTACTTTGATTGAAACCGTGCATTGTGTCTGGAACTGTTCCCCCGTTAGAATTAATAGAAGGAGACAATCGACGAGGGGAAAATAATAATTGAAACAAGTGTTGGCTATTTTTTGAAAGCAAATGATAGCTTGATTACCTTCGCATAACAAAATGATCTACGGGGTAAAGCTGCATTTCGTTCTTTTGAATTGCTTTCACTACGCATTGCATGTTAACACACATGTACGTTCCTTTGCTATGTATGTGTATGTATGTCTGTATGTTGTTCTGTTTGAATTGCTTTCACTACGCATTGCATGTTAACACACATCGACCTAACGATCCTTTGCTTATATACACCAAGCCAGTGAAAATGTACCAACATAGCTCCCCTTTAGTAACGAGTGTCGTATCAGCCCACTGTCAAGGAACACCTAGAGCACAATTACAACTTAAACAAATGTTTTGGCCACATCAAAACCCTGCAACTACCCAGAGGTACGATGATCAGTCTAGCATGTGGCGTGATGGTCAGTATATGGGTTAATGCATCACCCACGCGAGGTGCCATACCCAATAGACTTGATGGATAGCGGCCGGGTAATTAGGTCCTACTGTCCTGATCACCCCATGCCTATCGTTCATGAGCCTTTAACTGCATGCAGTACGGTATATAAGTCAAAGACAAATACCACGTATTGCCGTGTTGCCGCAAGATATACCGTTCCCGCGACCATGTGTATTTTGAGATTTTCATGGGGCAACTCAAGATATAGCGGTGCCGCCTTTGTTGCAATGTCGGATTTGTCGCTCTCCGTTTTTGTATAGGCCCATAGATACTCGTTTTTATTAACATTTTGCAAATTCACATACCACGCTAACAGGGAGGTCATTTTGATACAGGATTAGCAATGTTCGTGGTTATTATATAAGCAAAAGAGCCATACGTTGAGCCAACAATTTCTAGAAGCGATGAGTTCCCCGCGTCTGTCATGTTGGCCATGGTACTGCCTTGATCAATAAAGCGTGTTGACGATGCTTACATTGAGGGGCCGGGAAATTTCCTGAATAAATCAACCACCTTCCGAGGCCATAATCGAGACCCGATATAGTCAGCACTCCATCATCAAAACATGCGGTCCTATTAGAAATTGGGAAGGTAAAAACTCCATTTACAACTTTCCAACCAAAACCTAATGCCATAATCTCATGCTGAAGAGGGCGGAAACTCCAGAGGCTTAATTGGATAGTTCCTTCTTTATCAGCAGTTTTCTAACCATCATGCAATGGTCCCACTTTTGTTTAAAATTGTACCTGTCCAAAGTATACATAAAGAACCAGATACACATTGAAGTGTGGTGGTGCAAGCACATGCTGCGGTGTGCCATCAAAACGACCCCCTGGAGGCCAATGATCGCCTCGCACAACCTCTCTAAGCTTTCACGTTTATTATGCCATTTGTAAGATCTACCTGCCAATCATAAGACACATTCCTCGGCCAAAATAAGACATGTTTGTGCCTAATGAGTTTGCAAAGCTGATCTTCTGTATCTTCCGCATTACAGCTTTAAACGCCGGACTAACAAGTAAGCCCTAACAGTAGTGGATATGCAGTTGGAAGGATATACAAGCAAGGACCACTGCATTGCACTGCTTCAAGTCGATTCCGGAGAGTTGTTGGGCGCAGTGAGCCAGCTGCTGCTCATACATGGGGTCTACATTGAGAAACAGGCCATCTGTCGAATATTTGAAACGCACTCTTGCAGATCGGCTATTTGGTCACTAGTATGCCGAAGAGATAAAACTTCAATCTGGAGAAAGATAAACTGAATGAGTTGCTCGGCTTGAAGCTGTTCTTTCCGCACTAAACAATGAGGGACTCGCTTGACTGGTAAAATACCCAAAGATGCTCTAAACGTAAAAAACCTATTCAATGGTCTCATGACGCTTAGTCGGGCTCAAAGAGCATAAGCTTCCCTCTGGTGATGGTGATCGCTATCCTTACCAGCCTGGCGAGCTAGAACGGGGCCGCTGTCGCGCCTGTGCGATCACCGCTGGTTTGAGTACTCCCTCACTAAGCCTTTAGCCTGGTCCTGGCCCTTGTGGGTGACAAGCTGCTGCTGCTCAGTTAGCTGCCTGACATCGTTATCCTCTTCCAGGGAGCAGGTTACCCGCTCAAGCTGGTGCATATTCGCTGCATGGGATATTGCAGGTAGACAAGGTTTGACCATTGCAGGAAGTTGTCGATGATCCTGATCTTCTGCGTATCTTTGATGATGAGACACTGTGAGGCCTATCCGCGGTACCTGCGGCCTGTATGGTTACCTTGATGATGACATTTAGGACGAGCACTACGTCTAGATCGGTACCTGAAATTAGAATTTTGAAGTTTCTCATGTCTTGGTGCAACCAATTCGGAAGTTTTTTTAGCCCGTTTAATTTCCATGATTGATGATGCACGCACACAGCCGGCATTATCTCCTATTAGAAAATCCCGAGCAACCTTATGGATTGCATTGCACGAGCGTTGTTGGGGTATTAGGCATAAAACTTCCAGGATACAAACTGCGTACAAAAGCTTATTGTTAAGGGGATGGATGAAGAAGTAACCTATCTAGTGGATGAGATTTGAAGATTGAATTGAACGATACTGTGAGAGATTTAGAGGCTCTGAACGATGACCGTGTGAAATATATGTAGGAGCTTGTTGACCCAGGGTCTCGTCCATGACAGGTGTAGCTGTATATATGACTGCCGTTTGCAAGGGCCGTCGAGTGCCATCCTTGGGAAATGTTGGCTATTTCGTCGTCCCTCGGCAACGATTTTTTTTAACACGATTTTTTACGCCGAGTAACCTCTAGAGGCTTTGTTGTGTTCTGTGAGGTATCAGGCCGAAGTCTGCTCGCCCCCTGTGCTGCTGCATTTGTAACATAAAAAATAAGTAGTTGGTAATTATCTGCAAATTGCATAAGTTAACCTTAGTGATAAGATGCTTTGGCAAATCAACAACTGATGAGACATTGTAATTTACCTCAATGACAATTTTGCACTCGACCTAGCAGCCTAATAAGACCATCTAATTAATTGTTATGAGACATTAAGCAAGGAAGCTTGACTTGTTCTGTTATATGCGTCATTTGACTGGTGATGTCAACTAACTTGATCATGCCAGATCCATTTAAGCATGTACTGTGCAATAGGATTGCAATAATTGGAGCGGGACTATGTCAGACACTCACAATTATGATGATAGCAATTGAGGTAACTATCTAAGTCGCACATCATAGAACTGTTGACTGTCATTATGCACGATGTGAATGGGCGCGCAGTCAATGCCATCTGAACCGCAACAAGTAACCGTAGTCACAAGGAAAGCTCTGACATAGACGAATGTTATTGACTGGTTGTTTGATTCACATATTAGTTGCGATCCATGGATGGGTTGAGTAAACAATACGCTCTATAGAAGAGTATGGTCAAAACGAACGGTGCAGAAAATGTCCAGTCTTATTACAACATACTAATATACTTCGGAGCTACCATATTATGAGGTGATAAAGATGTATGCCATTGTTGCCATGCATAACCACAAATTGTTATGAGTAAGCTTGTATCCATGGCCTCTTTTGAGGTTATGTCAGCACTATTATTGATGTCATTGCCACATGTATGGTCTGCAAGAGACGCAAATGCGAAAAAAAGCTATGGCTTATTGGTGGCTTTCAGAGTGAAAACCGTTTGGCATACTTTTGTCTAATGCATAGCATGTTCGCGTTAGGCCAACTGGCCTTTGTGTGGTCATAGAGATGAATATGATGTATTAAACTTTTATGACCTCGGGTGCGGAAAATGAAGTGCTCGACCAAATGCATGTATTACCTTGTCCCATTAAGTGTTATATGTATGAGCTCTCTACCGATATTAAAGCGAAATGTGCGCATATATTCGCTCCGCAAGTAGTTTTGTAGTAAGTAAATATCTTTATAACTCTTAGGCACCTGATCCACAGAACACATTGCATATTAGTTCAACACATGAGGATAAGTGTGTAATGCACGTACATTTGGATCAGTCTTCAATAGAATCACAAGCCATTCAAGATGTGAAAGATTTGACTCTCTGCATTCCAAAAGAGTGCATTATCATATTCGCCATTGGAGGGACCCAACTTCCACTTTAAATGTGTATGCGGCAGTTTGTTGACTCATACATAATGTATTTAAACAGTACGACCTGATCGGATACATGCAAAGAACGCAATTATGGGAGTTTCTACTTATCCTATTCCTGGATCGCCCCACCCTACGCCTGTGAATGCTTCGACATCGCAACAACGAGTTAGCGAGTGTGACCCTCAATTAAATTTGCACTTTACTGTGCGTCCCCAAAAAAATGAGCTGGAAATAAAGAAGGCAAAACATGCTCAAAACGTATGTAGTAATATTGACTTATGGCGCGAGCTGAAAAAGATAAATCCAAACTGTAAGAGTATATCTACAAGTGGACCAAATCCTATTGCAAACCTCTTTACGGATAAGTGCGCAGCGTTATATAAAAGTGTTCCTATAAGTGACCATGAAATGAGCGATTTGATTAAAACGATTGCTGGGGTATTTTTATGACAGCGCAAGGAATCTTCTGTTATAATTGAATGGATATGGAAGTAAAAAAAGCAACAAAACCAATGGCAATTACCAGGTTTTTTCCGACCACTTGATTAACAGAACGCCAAAACCTGCTGACATGTAAATAATTCAATGCTATGATTTCACATGGCCATACTGGTGATATTTACTGAATTCAACTATTGTTCTGATATAAAAGGTTATGGGATCATCATTAAGTTGTGGTGATAATTACAGGGGAATGCTTTACGTAGCAAAATATGGTGATTAATTTTTATTCATCTGATCTTCGATTTGGCTTCCAAAAGGGACAATCTACAGTCTAATGCACGACAATATTCAAAGAAACAATAAGCTAAAGCGATGCTGTTAGTTGTTTAGTAGATGCATGCTAACAAAGCCTGTGACAGGGTACATTGTGGAAAGTTATTTCAGCTGCTACTGCAGCGTAAAGTTTCTCTTTTAACAGTTAAGTTTCTTGTGTATAGTTATGCTAGACAGACTATATCTGTTGAATGAGATGCATGTTTATAGAATGAGTGCAATGGATCAAACGGTGTTAATAAGGGTGGCACTAAATCACCTATATTTATCACTGTTTACATCGATGTATTGATCCAGGGGTTAACAGATCTGGATTAGGCTGTCGTGTAGTCGAAGAATACGTAGGTGCGCATGGTTATGCCGATTATATTTACTCACTTAGTTCAAATCACATTGCATTGAATGATATGTCGAAAATATGTGAACAATTTGCTGATGAATATAATGTGACTTTTAATCCGTTGAAAACTAAATGCGTAAAATATGGCAAGGCAGTAAATGAATCTGTTGAAAAACTAAATGCATAAAATATGGCAAGGCAATAAATGAATTTGATAAGATGATGTTGTATGGATCGACAATTGAATAGTCCAGGGCTATTAAACACTTGGGGAACGAGATTGATAACAAGTTAAATGACTAAAGTTATTGTACATCAAAATGTTCTATGTTTAATGAAGCATTTAACAAAACGATTGGAATCTTTGGCGAGTTGCAAAATAATACATGGGTAAATTATTCCATCCCTGTTGCTGCGGTTTCATGGCTCACAGATATGGACCATTAATTCTGATGGATGTAAGAAAATTTGTGTTCAATTGAATAAGGCCGTTAAGGGAATACTAGATCTCCTGTTTTCTTCGCATACTTGGGTGCTGGGGCCATTTACTGGCCAACTTCACATTAGCGTTTCTTTATGCAGACGAACGTTGAAAATGATCGTCCAAATGTATTTGAGTGAAAATGCTGCACTTCGTTGTGTGATCAAACATGCTTGGTCTAATGCCCTTGTACGTAAGATGCGCAATATTTCTTATATCAGACATATATACAGCATTAAAGTATATAATGAGGCGTTCAATATCTTGCAAATTATCGAGAAAGAGAAATGACAAAAGGCATAGGTCTTTGCTTAATATACACTGCTTTGTTTTAGAAACAATGAAATTACGATTGATGGATTCGACGATGGAAGGCTCAATGTTACAATATTAGGTATTTTAATATTGTAACAGTTTTGTTTTTGTTCCGTTGAATGTTGCGCTATCGTTGGATTTATTTTATGTATCATGTTTATTCTATGTAGGTTACTTGAGAACGAAATCAACAAATATATATATGACGACTATCTTTCTGATATAGCATGGAATTTTTTACAACTGCAAACAGAAGCTCCGCCTAGAGAGTCTACTTGTGTCGGATACGGGTTGCATTTAGTCTATGAGTAACACTAGCATTCTATTAATTTAGAACACAGCCGGGCAACCATTAAAGGTGAATAACAACAACACTGATTTGATTGCCCGACAGTATCGCAACGACGAACATATGTGCGGTGAGTAGTGAATTATATAATTTCATAACCTAAATTGCTATTTGCATATTCGCACTGTTCTGAACCATGTGGTGATAACAATGGTTTGTTAACTTCGTCACCATAACGATGCATTAGTTACGATGTGAACCACCCATTGTGGTTGCAATAACGACAATATTGCTCAAGGTTTTGCCGATATATGTTCTCATAAAACCTGGCTTTTTAAACAGCAACGATTCATCGTGAGGAAATAATGACCAAAACATGGATAAATGATGAAGCCACCAATGTCGCTATTAGGTGACCTAACGCCGAACGATGGTACCTTTGCGGCCTTAAATGACATCAAGCAAGCACAATGTGTACAGAATCTTATTTAGTACAGTAGTGAAGCAATGCTTTAAAGAGTAATACACATGTATTGTCTTGCCCTTATTGGTTAGGCTGTGGGCAAAATAAAGTTAATTATTAGCATTTAAAAAACCTAGGCTGCCATTTTCAGCTTTCGTGTTAGTGAAAAATAAAAAACTATAGAAACGAAGCAGTATAGTTCTTACTGAATCCTGCTAGAAATCGATGCCCAGATGATATCACGTAGAAAATGATAATAATAGGAGTAGGAAAGATTTTAGTTACATTATAGGTCCGACATAACAACCGCCTCAGGTCGAAAATGTTTACTGAAATATATTGCTCATTGAAAACACATTACAACGACGGACAACATATATACCATCAACGCTAAGTATTAAGTATTAGGGTTCAGGGTCAACCCAAGTGTGAATGCTGATTTTGTGTTCTCACGGTGAAGCACGGCTCTAAGACGATTCGTCTCAACATATCGATCGCTCCTTAAAACCTACGACACTAGCAATCCCTTGTTTTCCTTCGATGCCTAGCGTTAATAGAAGTAGTGCTTCTAGTGTTATTACTTGTTAAAGTTTTCTTGACTGTACCTATTTATGGCATTCGCTTGTTTTATCATCCATTCCTAACGTGATTAGTGTCTGAACGCCTGCCAATCTTTAAGAGCAACACCACAGTACCATGTCACAGCCAGTAACAGCTAGGCCTGAAGAGGTGGCTCCCTAGGCGGATGATGGCGGGCTATCCAACTACGAGCTGTCGAACACTGACCATGACCTCGATCGGAATGAACTTCTGTACTTGCTGTGTTAGTTACAAGATGTATTTGATGACGCTTATATTTTTGACGCACCTTTTGTCTGTTTCTCATGATTAGGATACAATCTAAATCGCCCGATACGTCCTGTTCTCAAAAGCATTTCCCGGCGGATCTGTGCCTCACAAGGTTGAGCCAGTTGAGTAAGCCTTCGTCCCCATCAGCCCCTACACCAACAGTCGGTTTGAACGAACTTCACACACTCGCAAATGAACATTGATTGAAACCTCATAGCAAGCAATCACTTCACCTGAGAGAAATGACTACTTACTGAGCCTAATCTTAAAATGGCTTTGCTAAAACAGTAACCAAGGATTTTCAAAAAAGCAACGCGCGGTGCTGTTTTCAAAAGCAAGTCAATTACACGTTCAAGCACTCGACTTTTCAAGCGCGAACGTCAACCGAACGTTTTCAAATGTCAGGGCAAGAACCACTATATATGTAAGGCATAATCATACAATAACGGTTGGTATTTAAGTATAATCATTTGTATATCGTAATCAACTCTTTTATGCAACAGTTCTGCAGCGCAAGCTTTGCAGTTTATACTTATCCGTTGTATCAAATGCATCTTCAGTGATTCCACATTTCCCCCATCTAGTTGGAGGTTGTTATTTGATGTTTTTGACAAAATGATCACGATCATGACGGGTAAGTCTAGGTTTCGACACTGACAAAGGAGGGAATTAATATTTTCGATTTTGTAGGCTAAAAAAGAGTCCCTTTCATAATTTTGTATTACATGATGGTATATGTGGATTGCGTTTAAACACCAGCTCGTACGAGAAGGACTTCCCAAATACAACACAAATCGCCCTCCTCTATAGTGAACGTATAGTTACTCAACAAGTTGATCGTACTACCAAAACTCAATTTATATACATTCGGAGGCTTCAGTTTTGATCAATTAACACCTCGGCGATAAGGTGTTCGCATTTAATTCGTTAAATGACACTAAAGCTGAACAAAATAGGTGTTGTTAATCTTAAACCAATTACATGTAATCACATTGGCTGTATAGGTAAGAGTGACGCAAAGACTTAATGGATGCGGCAGGAAACGGTTTCCTCTTATCTACCTTCCTCTGACCCTGAATGCTTTCAGACTTCATTAGTTGTATATGGTTAATATCTTACGGTGATGAATTGCTTCCGCTTGTGCAACTTAAATACATTGAATTGATACCTGCTGGTAGAACATTTTGACTCTCTTCCTGTTATCAAGCTCTACCCATTCACCCCGCCAATAGCGCAAAAATCCAACGCTCAAACACTTATCATCAGAATGATGATGCTCGAATTTCCCTTAAGATTCAGATGCGCAGACAACTAAAAGAGTATTCATTTTATAATTGCAATTCAAACTGCCACTGTACTATTATTCGGCAAACTTAAGTTAGTTCACAATAAGTCACTAGACACAAAACCCGCAATGGTAAGACCCACAACACCAGAATTACCTCAATTGTTGAAAAAATTATGCATTTGACAGAAAATATGTATGTGGGGAAAGTTGGCACATCTAATTATCAGAAAACCCTTAATAATGGTCAAAGCTTCAAAATGGTTACTTTGCAGCTGTATCTTCAATGAACGAAACGTCTTCGACACTAATAACATTGTTTTACATAGTTTACAATGTCATATTCCACATCGGACCAAATTGTGCCATCAACAAACGAAGATAATCGATAAAACAAGCGATCGAAAAAAACCTGGAAAAACTATGCACTGTTAACATTTATATAGGCTACCTAGAAATGCTTTTATACTTACAGTTTAAGTGACAGAGATGAACTGTGTTTATACTATGTAATTAATTACGAAACATCAACTTGATTTTCATCCACATGTTAAGGCTAGGTGTTGAATCTAAGGTGTATTGCATACAACAACAAAATGATTTTCATATCCCAATTCATTCTGGTATTGCAGCATATCTATTGTACGATGCTTTTAACATAATGAGTAACATGCTACAGAAAGCATCCAACTAGTGATGAAAAATACAGGATTTGGACCCACAAGCACTCTCGTTTTTTCAATGTCTCATTGGATTCCCCACACCAAAATGATGTTTAATCTCGCTAGCGCATGTTCACCATGCTTACAATGTGGAAGTGGTTAGGAAGACTAGCGCTTTGAGAATGCTTCTGTAAGGACCAATGATCATGTTACGCTAGGATTCACACGTGATGTGTACAAGGAGAGTATAGTAAAACAATGACAAACATTTCGTCTGCTTGAATGAGCCCTGGTCAAATGCAGACCACTGAATGGTGGATGTTTGAGGATGCTGTGGCCGCTGTGCAAATGACCAGTGGAAATCTCAAATATATACATTTGTAAGGATGCGTGTAAAAGTTTGTACACCTGTGAATAGTGCACACGGTATTATAACGTCATGACAAACGGACGTTTTTGTGTAGCAATACCATCATGATATCAATATATTCTAGGTATCCCGAAGCTCTCCAACCATATATGCACATCATATATTTTGCTCCACATAATGACAGCCACAAATGTACATGATTCCGCTAATGCTTACTATTTTATATCATAGATGCAACTTTGGCCTTGAAATCAAACAACATGCGCATCATCCATTGCATGGTTAATATAATAAAACTAGTAAAGCGCCTCTACTTCAGCTAGCCATATAATGTAACATTGAACACCTGCGTTATTGATTTCACTATCGTCACAAACCTCCTTCGTAAAGTTATGCCTATAAAAGTAAATCTGAGTGAAACTAATCTTTAATTTTGTCGACTTTACACACGTAACATTGATGATTGCGAGAACTTTCACGGCACATGCACTATAACTGCTTGGATGTCCAACGCATACAAATAACGTCATTAGGCCGCTAATGATCCGACCTATTGGGCCGTTCTGTAGCCTCAAGGGACTGACTAGCATACACACAACCTATATACTGATACCGATTCCCGCGCCAAGGCATCAAACAGGTGCAATACTTGGATCAATTACTAACACAAAAGCTCGTAGAAATGTGTTCACATGGTAACTATGAAGCTTCATCCATGTACAATGAAAGACAAAGTTGGTCGATACACAGCAGTATAAACATGCCTACTTGATTCTGGTATTAAAACAATAACATATACTCCACAGTAACATGGCGCAAACCAAGCTGATCCGAATATTTGAAGAACGGTTATTATTCAAGCAACCCCGCTATTGATCACACCGTATGAATAATGACCTTCAGCTGCCACTTAGACTTACACCTTGGATGTTGATGCTTTTTAATGCAGCATCTTGACCTTACTATTACAATACCAGAAATGTTTCTCAAGCTGGCACTCTCCAATGTGTTTAAGCGGTCTCGTAGCTGTTGTGATGTAGTTTCTTTGTGAAAAGAACAGTGCATGTAGAACTATTAGCTCCCTCAATAAACATGTAGGAATTATTATTCATTATTTTTATTGCCTTAATACTCACGTGCGATATTACCGTAATATATATACATTTTTGCCGTCATTGATTAGAAATTATTAATTCGGCATATTTTTAATTGATGTAATGACAAAGTTTAATACCAATACAAATATTATTGTCACTTTTGATTGCTAATATATAAGTTTGGTTAGCTAAAAGTCGTCCACGAATGGTCTAGATACGAATATATACGTACAAATCCAACCTTTCGTGCCCTTAGATAATTGCGCATATTTGCGCAATACCGGTAATCAAAAATAATTTTCGTTCATCATTTATTAGAAAACTAACAATTATTATTGATGTGATCAATATAAACCATTAGTAGCGATTTACGATATAATTCAATGATGTAGATATATGAATAATGGAAAAATATTTCTTTAGTTATAAAATTTTAAAAATCGAATAAATCTTTTAATAATGCAAATATACATATTCAGCGCTCATGTTAAAATATTTTTTCGATCATTTGGGTCAAAGTATACATGGTTGTAGGGAAGATATTGAGGTTCTCTGATAATATCAACCAATGGTATGCTCATAATATGCATAGTATCAGAGTTGAACAAGTTGCTGATATATAGGTAGGGAATGTTACATACCGTAGTCGTTTTAAATAATACCATTATTGTTCAATATTTACAAAGGACATGCATGTTGGATCGAATGTTATTAAAGTTTAACCATTTGTTTATTTTTTAATGCTCCTCTCAAATTAATAGACAGGACGATAAGTCTCATACACTCTTTCTGTCAGGCACAATATAACATATTTGGCATATTGTGTTTCATTTCGATGCGAGTTCTTCCGCGGTCGGTCTGTCCATTAACTTGAGAGCAAAATACAGCAGTCATCATTCCTCGTTTTATGCGAGAGTTTTTCCTACACTGGCCACAGGCTTGTGCGGGACAACTGTGGCGTTTTATAGCGCATGAGCGATTGAGTCACTTGCAGATGAAGTTATGGGGGATAATCCATGATGTCTGGCTTTCATGATGTAAATTAGCCCAAGTTTGTGGCCATGCATCACTAACGCACTGATTGAAGACCGATGTTCAGAACCAAAGACGACTGAATCTGGGCCAAGCAAATAATCAGCAACATCGCAAGTCTGCAGTAGCACTGTACGGTTGAGAGTTAGCCACCACCTCCACCTCCGCCTCAACCTCCTCTGTCTTCTCCTTTTCCTCCTCGATCTCCGTCTCCTCTTCCTCCTTCTGCTCCTGTTCTTGCTCCTCCTCCACCACCTCCTCTTCTTCCTCCCCCTCCCCCTCCTCCCCTCCTCCCCCTCCTCCTCCCCTCCTCCTCCCCTCCTCCTCCCCCCTCCTCCTCCTCCCCTCCTCCTCCTCCTCCCCCTCCTCCCCTCCTCCCCCTCTCCCCCCCCTCCTCCTCCCCCCTCCTCCTTCTCCTTCTCCATCTCCTCATCCACGTGTTTTTCACCATTTGCTCAATTTATCCCAGAACGCGGGTGCTTCATCGGGTAAACCTTATTTATTTCTTTATATTTTTCCTAATTTCGAGGCGCCATATAACACATAGGTGTTGGAATGCCATCAAAACCCTATGCTCACTCATTCACTTTATTCTTAGGCGTGTAACCAAAACATGTTTAATATGCATTTGTCCTCTTAGATTGTCGTCAGTTTGCTGTGCGCATGATCAATTAGCGCCGGTTGGTATCAGGCGTCAAAGTACAAATCAACATACCAAACACCAAAAAACGAGATGACAATATCTCAAGGCTGAGCCTTTATAACTCGTGTCTGATCATAACTTTTTACCCGCGCACATACTTTTTGCAACTGCAGTTCTGCGTGTGTGCTTGACTTCAAGAACTACCTATCAATGGCACCTTAATCAGTCGTGCAAAAATTTCCTCAGCCATTCGCAAAAGGGAGAGAGAAAGAGCAGAAAGCTGCTGCGACATTATCAGTGATTGCCATCACGTGAGTGGTGATACATGTCAAACATAAGATTGCTTTTGTGCTCTAATGCTTGCTTGTAGGGATTAAATTAATTTTACTAGATAATATAAAGTAACTAAGGAATCCGCCATCAACATAATTGGAGATGTCTTTTTCTTTTTTATGTTATCAATATATTAACCGAATATTGATTCCTAACTCAAAATTGAAACAGTGGTGAGCCAGCTATCTTGCTTCAGTGCGCTGCTGTGTTAGTTAAGCAATTATTGACGCAGAAATGCACAAGTGAATTCACCAAGCCGTGCTTGGGAATATAATGAGAAACACCACAACTGCTAGGACTAAATGCTATATGAACAGCATGGTTTAATGAAACATATTGTGGTACAGTGTTTGTTCTTGCCTGCTAATGCTGATGAGCGAATCTCTTGTGCCAAATAGACTATTTGCGAGAAGTCCCAAAATGTTGGATGTCGATGTAATGGGCCATTTTTGGCCGCCCGGTCAGTTGTGGCAACGATTTTCGATGACACAAACCGGCGACTGCAACGCATATCATACAACCTACCTAGTGTTATGCAACTATACCTAACCTTCCAGCGAATGGGGTTTGTACGAATAACTAGCGGAACCCGGCGGTTTAAAGAATAGTGAGATTGCTGCGCCAATTATCAATTGGACGTGACGATCGATGCTGCTCTCAATGTAAGGAATTATAGGGCTGTAAATATGCGCTTACGATAATTCAACTAGCGCAGGTAATCACGCGCATATATCTCTTACTGTATAAATATTATATTTCGTATTTAACAGGCGACCCCACCACCCCAGGCAAGTCAATGCTAGAAAACTGTTTGGCTTTCATGACTATCGCACTAACCATGTAGACAAAGAGTGTAGTACACGGATACCTTACCCCCGTTATCGTACAGTTCATGTGAGACTTGTGCCGGGAGATCTACCAAGGAGCAGTGCTTATCTTTTCATTATGTGACCCGTAGCATAAGTTACAAGTCCCCTATGATATGAATCTAACTGTTGGATTAAGTAATACAATGTCCAACTATATCGAATAAAGGGCTCGTTAGAAGATAAACATTAACCCAACCACCGAGGGAAATATACTATTTGAATAACCCGGGCTATACAACATTATACACAACCGCTATTATGTTGCTTACAGGGATCAGAATTGGAAAATCTCATTGATGATCGAATTTCAATATGAGACCGAAAACGGCTGACCATTTATGGAGGCCGCATTTGCTACAAATTGGAGACAACTCGCGTCTTTGATTTGAATGGAAACTACAAGCAATCTTTGCAAAGATGTGCAATATTCATGAATATTACGTATCTAGGCAAAGCTTGTTTTACACGCCATAATCTTAGACCAACAAACGTTCCTCTGTACATGATTTCCGAACGCCAACTATTCCTGCAAGAAATATCCAAAAAGTCGGACGGTAAAGTAGCATTCAATGTGTGCGTCACGAGCTGTATTCCATTATTTTGCGTTGGTAAACTTAATGCTCTGACAATAGAAATGACCATTAAACCATTCCACACTACAGTTAAAGCAAGTCATACGAGAACATATGCAAATGGATGAACACTTACGTACACGTGAGACCGCGCATGTAAACAATTGAAGACGATTGTAGAGAAATGACTGAGAGTTGCACAAGCGCTTTTATAAGTAGTGTCAGTTCTATTCCGCTAATGTAATTTGTTGCATCTGTGTAGGCTAATTGTATGACAATTGGCACTGTAAATTTCCAAGGTCATCGTACAAGATTATTAGAGACAATCCCACAGGATGTCATACGCACCAAGACGCCTGGCAGCCACTGTGGCAATAAAGGACGCTATGACTTTCATATCACAGGTTTGTACGCTTTGCGGTCAGATTAGAATTGAATAGATAATATTTGGAATGCTATTCATATACCTATTCATATGCTAATGAGCGACCATGCACCACTAGCACACAAAAACTTCGAGCGTTAATACAGCGAGGAGTGTGTACTGTTCCATGTTGTTCTGCCAGGAATGCAATACGTTGTGTGACCTGTAATTTTGCAATCGCTGCTACTGAATTACTGGTTGAAACATATTCTTCGGAGTTTCTTGCACAGTTTTAGTACTTGTGTTGCCCAATATACCGGCGCTGTTGCAGGGACAATCATGTGGTTAACATTATCATTGATAATATAATCGGAACTAAATTATGTCAAAATCAAACACTTTGAACATTTAATAAAACTCCAGTAATCCAACGCAGTTTAGTTCTTGGATGCATTGCTAAACTTTGTTAGCATCGATATGTGTTCCACCGAAAAGGCTCAAATTACTGCGTCTATCAACGTAAATCCTGTGACAAAATGAACGACTCCCTGGGGCCCTTAACTACTGCAAGCAATACGAATTCATACATACGTTTTGAAGTCGTTTTTGTAGGATGTACGACGGACACCACGCAATGATAGGGAATGCCGTTGCTATGTATCATGAGCTCAGCCAGAATTACTGTAAAAGTCATGTGATACTTACAGCCTGCTATAAATAAGGGTCGATTATCTCAAGTCGTCCTATTTGTTAACATTGAAAAAACTGAATTTTGGAACAAGCGGCGTTCTTGTACATACGAAAGCGCCCCAGTCCTCCGATAAATTGCATGAAAACCGTACCGGTTGATTGGCTACCTGCTTAATTCGATTAATGCATCATATTTCTCAAATATCTGAATATTAACCGACGAGATGATATTAACAACTGAAAACGAATTATGCTTGTAATATATATGCGCTGGTAGACAAGCGTAGAGAGCCATTGAAATACCACCAATATCTCAAAAACACTGGCTCTCTAGCGCACAAAATCAGCGCCGTTACCTCAGTTAGTGCCATTACGTTCACAAGGCATCGATAGGGAAAGTCCAAATTTACAAGAGCAACAGACATCTATGTGTATTGTTCGATCAATTCCTTTTTCAGTCATGGCCAGTTATAATTATGGCATTTCCCATAGTATGGGAATACCGATCGATTTCATTGCCTCTAATCTAGATAAAGCCACTAGAACACCAGCTTAGACAGCGCATTCGAGGCTACAAGTAGCTTTTGTTCGCATTTACTCGCATGCACAACATTTTGTGCGGTCTGCAAAAACCGCTGAGAGAATTCCTTGTACAGTGTAGACCGCTAGTGTGTTAATCCTCTACTTGACAGAGATCATACGGCGATAGAGACATTAAGCTCGCAAGGCGTCACATTAACAGACCTTTACTTCACCTTAACGAGCTTGTGCCAATGCCACGCCGATGAACGAATAACATTTTTGGGTGATTGCACCAATTAGCGATTTATGTACCACGATTTAAAGTCCTTTGTAAAACGATTCCTTATGCAAGAGCAGGGTACGCAAATACTCATAGACAGTTTGTGTACGCTGGAAGCTATATGAATACGAATTGTGTTAAGGATTCGTTTCATATGCCATTTTCGCTGTCCTCTGAAATTGATGCTCTTACTGCTCTTTTCACGTTGCACTAATGGATAAATCAGCTGAACCATCTATCATCATGCACAGTTTTCAAATGTACGATAAACCTTAACTTGCGTGAGTGGTGCACTGGTCGCATGTTATTATATAAAATTAGAGCACAGGACCAACGTACAGCTGATAGTGATCACATGGTAACGAGGGTGATTTGGCAAACAAAAGAGGGGACGTTGAGATGGAGAGTGCGATTCCATCCAGTTTTGTAAATCACAGTTTTTAGAAAACGCCTAGTCGCTCATTTGTGGCCGAGAGTGGTCGCTGCTAATGGACTCTTCGCTTAACCGCCTGCCATCTTGCGTTTTATATATGGATTAATACAATTTACAATTTATCAAGACCTATCTACTTCCCAAATAACTTGATGAACTCAGGGTTTAGCTATCCGCATAGATTCTATACCGCTGGGACCGAATCAACTTGCCTACTTACCTAGTCACTACGCCTCTACGTACCAGCTCCTATCTCCCTACTAGCCTACCCATTTACCAATCTACCAAATTGTCGTCGTATCTGTCTACCAAATTACCTCCAAACCTACATACCTACCTACTTATCGAACTACCTTCCAACCTACCTACCTACCTACCTATCTATCTACCTACTTACCTACCTACCTACCTACCTACCTACCTACCTACCTACCTACCTACCTACCTACCTACCTACCTACCTACCTACCTACCTACCTACCTACCTACCTACCAACCCACCCACCCACCCACCCACCCACCCACCCACCCACCTATCTACCCACCCTACCTACTATCTATCTACCTACCTACCTACCTACCTACCTACCTACCTACCTACCTACCTACCTACCTACCTATCCTACCTAGCTACCTACCTACCTATCCTACCTACCTACCTATCCTATCTATCTATCCATCCATCCATCCTCCATCAGCCATCCATCCATCCATCCATCAGCCAGCCATCCATCCATCCATCTATCTATCTAGCTAGCTATCTATCTATCTATCTATCTATCTATCTATCTATCTATCTATCTATCTATCTATCTATCTATCTATCTATCTATCTATCTATCTATCTATCTATCTATCTATCTATCTATCTATCTATCTATCTATCTATCTATCTATCTATCTATCTATCTATCTATCTATCTATCTATCTATCTATCTATCTATCTATCTATCTATCTATCTATCTATCTATCTATCTATCTATCTATCTATCTATCTACCCACCACCTACCCACCTACCTACATCCCTGCTTACTTATTGACATACCTACCTATCTAACCATCCCCCAACCCTCCTTCCCACGTAGCTAACGACCTACTAGCCAGCATGCATCTTCCTTGTAACCTACCGACCAACCTCCCCACCTTCCCTCCTATCTACCTACCTACTAACTAACCTGCCTACCTATCTACCTACTAACTTACCTAAATATCTTACTACTTATCTGCCTAGCTTCCTATCTACCTACCTCCCCAAGGAATATCTACCTACCTACCCACCGATCTACCTACCTACCAACCTACCACCCTACCAACCTACATACCTAACAATCTGCCTTCCTAAATGCCAATCTACGTACCAAAGTACCAGCTTACCTATTTACCTATCTAACTTGACCTACATTCACTCGTGAATCATCGGTTGATTATACAGAAGGCTGTTCTAAGGTTATGCACGCGTTAACGGAAAATCGCATGGCTTAATGGATTAAGCATAATGAAATTAGCTGATTACCATGAGGCTGGACTAAAAACCAATGACCATTCAGACTTCTGTGTTCGATGTGCACTCCCAGTAACTATGCCATCCATTTTGTTCGATCGTTATTACACACGAGGTTATATGCAAGATATGGCTGATTTGTGTGTATTCATTGTCCATGCGTTTAAAGAGCATATTTATGCCCGCGGACCAATTCTATAGTCTGATTTGACTCACGTGATGCCGAACCTCGTGCTAAATGACAACCATAAATTATGTGAGATTCCACTACATGTACATATTGATTACTACCCTGAAGAGGTAAATTAATGAATAGTCACCAAGCAGATTAAATGTATTATGAGTCGCATGATCAAACTTTATTAAATCATGGTTAGGCTATATCGTTTTTAATGTACGTGCCTTGCGATATTATCCAGGAATAACAGGGATGTGTGTATTCTGGACGACTGTAGCATGGATCATAGCAGCAACATAAATATGCAATCCTCTTAATATGCCGTCCTCGTCATGTGCATATTAATGCCGATGCCTGAATGGCATAACAGGGATGGTGATGATACACTGACGAAAAACATACTGTACGTCCTTTTTAAAAACAGAAACTCACTGTTTGTGTATCACTTTACATGAATATAATCAATTATGCACCATGTATGCCTATGAGCAAATACACTTGCTCTGTACATGCTAAGCAGTCTGGAAAAACTATATATACCGATATTTGGTGGTAAATATCCACTTCGTCTAATATTGGTGCTGTTAATGAACATTTATTTATCTTCTGAAAATATTAGATGATTGACTGATGTCATTATTTGGTTAATAATATTCTTCAAACGTACACCATGCCAGTTTATCGTATTAACTATTCCACTGCAAGCAAATCGCACACGCATACCAAATCAGTTACGCATCAAACACCTGCATCTAACCGATTAGAACTTATCTCCTCTTACGGATGCATTATATCGCCGCTGGCTTGGTGACACTGATACAAAATATATACTTGCGACAAGATTATAAAAATTGTGGTTATGTACGGCCACCATTGATTGGAACTTCTTTGTTGATTTGCAATTAAGCGATGTTTGATACATTTTGGAGAAACGTCAAATGACTGCAAAAATTATTAATTACGTTATGCATCATAACCACATGATTTTTCATCTTTATTTTGTAATTATTCCTGCTATTCTTTTAAGAATTGCTTGTGAGTTAATAAATGAAAGGATGGTCGAGTTGACCACATGAATAAAGTTATGTAATCTTCGTCCATTAACATTAGTAAAAATCATAAAAAGGTGTAACATTTTCTTTCAGGAAGCATGTTTAAGATACATTTTAAATGAAAAGCATGGTGTGAAGACATCTAGTGAACTATTATATGGCTCTTGCTTGACAACAACCGTATGTTTACCTATTATCTTACAGCTACCCTCGGAGCTATTCCCACTGTTTTCAACTAAACAAATATTTTGGAATACAGCAATACTCTTCTTGGTACAACAGGGAGCAACAAAATAAACTATCAAGTCAGACAAGTGCACTTTATATACCTGAAAACCAACACGGATCTTGCAAAAGATGTAAAATGACTGAGCACGGTACAATTTACTGAATATATTCGGCTGGACGGGCCCTGCGTGCTGCCAATAAATCTGATATTTCGCGTATGGTCATCAAGGGGTTTTATTGTTTTATACTGGATAATAGGCAATTAATCATGTATCCTCCTTCACCTCTTTGGTATAGTCTTACTCATGAATAGATGGGAAGATTTGTGGTGATATAAAACATTTATTAGCAATGGCATGAAACCTGAGAATATATTGCCATGTTGCAATCACTGTGATTCTAGTATCAATGTCTGCCGACTTTAATCGCAAGCAATATCAGCTTCTTGTAACGTGGTATTGGTTAGAGAAGTCAATGGTATTTATTCTACCCTTCTCCTTGCAAGTAACGGATGGCTGTTCAGTGTTTCGCTACCTAGTTTGACAATGTTGCTACATGGATCCGATAAATCCTTTCCTTGGTTTTTCCTTTCTTTGACAGATAAATCTATTTTCTATCGGATGCAATAGAGACTTCTTATAATGTCAAATTGGTTAGAAAAGAAAATGGCATTTGTTCTATGCTGCGCCCTAATTGCAAATAATTCGGACGTGTGTCCTTAATGCTACGACTAAACGAGCCCTTTGTGAGAATGACTACTGTCTGTACAATGCGAGATGTTGGATAACTACAGATTAAATATATCGCCCGTTAAATATATGGATTCAGACATCCGAAAGTACATGCTGAATAATCAATCACTTTTCTGGGGCATCGTTCCAGATGGAAGCTATACAGAAGAATCAGCGAGCAAAACCCGACATAACTTAGCACTGCGTTGCTTTTTAATACAAAGTTAATCGTCGGCAACTACTTTTGATGTTATATGTAGATTTATCCATGAAGCATGACCATTAAAAATCTCATTAGTGATAAGGTTTAATATTCAGGGCGGGTATTTAATCATGATGTTACTTGTATTCCTTTTATTATCACTGTAGTAGGTAAGCGTGACACATTGGTTCAAATTCAAACGCCTCTGATAGTGATACTAACGGTAGGTGTTATTGTTCGTACGTTTGCCTATTAAAGCTTGATCGACGATATTGGTATCACATACTCTGTTTAAGGTTCATGTGGGCTCAGTTGAGATTATGTTTTTTATGCAATTCATGCTTCATGGAATCTGTGCTTTACCACTACTTGTGGTTTACATCCACGCCAATCCAAATGATCTTCCGCATTAAACAATATTACAAACGGACAAGTTTTTGCATTTTATGAAAGTGTACTTGAGAATTAATATCAACGCTACACATTTAGAATACTGCTGCAGCCTATATGTATAAGAGCACTTTGTCTCTGTGTATAATGTCAGGTACAACTATCACCAATGTAAGATGTATCTACAACGTTGTGACTCGTAACCATTTTAAGATAACGAGAGCTAATACACTTACTAATAATACAATTAGAAGAGTTTTCGTCTCTCTAATAATTGTTTTGCTACTACATACAAAACGAGCACTTGCTTTCTTCAGAGGCACAGCAAACCGCGTCAAATTCACACATATTGCTTATGTGCAATTCTGTTCCAGAAGTGTTTTTTCTTACAAATGTTCATCATGAATTATACTGTCAAATAGTCCAAGGTGCTTTCCATCACAAATTGATACTTGCAGAGCGTGATTTAGGACATCCAGTACGCCACAAGATATGGTACACAGATAATTGGAAACGGAACAACGAATCGGGAGCAGAAATGGCATTCATTCAAGTTTATATCTAGAAAAGTTAAAACATAGTATGGTAAAAACATAGATAGTGACATTTGAATACACGACCTCGAATTATTCTCATAGCTACATGTGGCTGATTGACTTCGCTAACATATGTATCCGTGGACGCAGTCCAAAGTGCACTGTTACGCCCTTCGATGCACACTATTGATAATATGGCCGCGTCTGATGGCATGAGCTACAGTGCCAACATATCGTCTACTGATTAGTTTCTAATTCCAAACCTTAATACTACAGCATGAGTAAAACCTCAAAATGCTCATAAAAGTTTCAGCAGCAGTTGTTCATGTTTATGATCCTCATAGCAAATCAATTCTTTTGATTCGCTCCCATACGAGTTAGCACATTAGACGTACATTACAAGCACAATAGGATCATTCAGATGTGCCGGGGAGTGTAACTACCTTTGCTTTACCACGTCTGTCATAATGGCAGGGATGGGTCATTTTATGAACTGCCATCATCCTACTTGGGACCAATTCGTATGCCCACGAAGTATTTTTGTAACTGGTTGCATTGGACATGCTGCAAATCTCTAACCAGAAGCAATGGCCCGCACAGTAACTCTTAGTATGACAGCTATGCTTGCTCGCCTCCAGTTTTAGTGCTTTGTATTTACTGTTATTTTGGCGAGGCAATTCTCCTTCGAATCCAACTCCTTGCAAGGAATATGATGCCTCGTTATGTTGCAGGAACGATTAGAACAGCTCCTTACACGAAGCTGGAGAGCGCGACAAAATGCTAATGTTGTCGGGGTCGGACATATAGACTAAATACCCCTCTTAAATATCATAGCATGGCGCTATGTATGACTTCTAAACCTTCGCAAAAACTTCCTTTATTACCTTACTGCAAGTAAGCTGCGACGATGATGGCATGTGGGATGAGTCAGTGTTGAGTCACCATAATATAAATACACACATACTTACAGCTCGGCTGAATTTGTTATGCCATAATACCATTAATATGAGTTGGATTGATCTATTTATTTGTGTTATTCGTTATTTCCAATCAGTTCCTTGTTTGAACACTAAAACTTTGTCAGTGTTTGCTATCAATATTTTACATCGACTCACGCAATCATAGTACAAAACGAACCCATCAGAGTTATGAAACGAGCCCATCCTATTATGTCTTCTATATTTTTAAGAACCTAAATTGTTTGCGAAGGCTACCAACGCAAATAAACTCATAATACGTCCAATTGTTTGCACATGCATGGGGACAATAGGGTCAAAAAGATGTAATAGATATGTAAAGTGATTGACGCATAAAGGCCTACTGTTGTTTTAGATATTGCTGCCATAGGTTATATCGTATTTTTAGCGGAATCTAGTGTATGACAGTAATGCATTACATATAGCGCCCGCTCTATATGCGGTATATTACATAATGTATTACGAGAATGAATGAGAAGCTCTTATGCAACGAGTCGTATGATGAGCTTATGTGAATATCGAATATGTGTCAATGGGTACAAGTACACACCAGGCTTATTTAGTTCTTGTAAACTACTCGGGGATTTGGGGTGGTGGGGGGAGGGGTATAAATGTACAGCCGTTTTCCTAATTATCAAAATCCACTAAGATGGTCTACTTATGACGAACAAGGAGAGTCCCCTATAATATAAGTGCAGCTCGTGAGTATTATCTGATGTCACAAGCGAATTTATTCGAATGGGTCCGGCGCACCCTTAATTGACGAACGACATAGCATATGTGACAAATGACTTATCATTTAATTTTTGGAGACGAGTGCTTCTTCGGTCGCCCTATCCATTAACTTGAGAGCATTATGGCTCAGGCTTAATGGATTGGAAATGAAGTCATCATTTCTCGTCGTTTTTGCAGTGCATCTGCTGTGGTCGTGGGCCACAGAGCCGGAAAGCATAGGCTTTTTACAGCACCCGACATATTAAGTCATTTGCATCAAGAAAAATAATGGGGCATGCAACAGTATCGCAGGCGATCATCCACTCGAAGTTTTATTTGTATGAATTGGCAACAAATATACTCGCTACGTATTGACGCAATGCTGTTGATTATTGCTGTTGTAGGGGTGGCAAAAGATACAAGGAAAGATAAAGGATCTAAACGGTATCTGCGGAAATGTACGATATTGATACGAATTCGTCAAATGCATTTCTACAGGCACCGAAGACGAACGGGCACATAATTCTGCAAGTGCAATTGACAACGGCTTTTAATCGCGATGGGAGCAGAAAAAGAAACGATGCCTGCACCAACAACGACCATTCTTATATTAGTAAATCAAAGACATTCGGTACTTCGCAGTCTTTGTTCCAGTCACACACAAACACATCCTCGGAATATATCAATATATCAACCACTTGCAGCCGTTAACGCATGAAAGGCGGATGGCAATCCTATCCCAGCAGAACAATTAAAACTTACAGCGCAATGCCTTAAATATTAACGAGTGAAATAAAACAATAGTCGACGTGGTTCAGCGATAACATCGCCTAGGAGTTACCGCGAGTGTTTCTGGTGTGGTTTACGTTCGGAATGCTCCCTCATTGCTAGAAGTATCTGCAGTAGCGGTGCGGGTTTATCCAATTATTTATTGATATTCCTAACCGATATACATTTATTTGTCTCAAAATTAATCAATAATCGCTGTAGCATTATCAATAACTCAGTTAGGTGAAATCGGTGTAGAAAGATTCATCCCGATGGTACATCTCCTCTCTAGACGATATGAAGAGTAGAAGTGGTCGTAGTCGTGGACGATAGGAGGGGACTTTATTGTGCCTATTACATCATTGTGGGTTCATGTGTCGGGCCAAACACCTACACATGCTGAAGAACAGGCACTCGGTTCCCGCCGCTTAGCTTCCGAGCGTCGAGCCGCCAACGACCGATATTCTGATGACCGGCGCCGCTGCCTTAACATCCCTCACACACAATTTATACCTTTCATACATTGCATACATTGCAATGGCTGACTAGATGCTCATTAGAGGCTCTTCGGCAATGAAGCTTTCAGCGTTCGAAGACTTTCAAGCTCATATGCGCGAGGGTATTATACTCTCAGGGTGACGTTGTATCATAAATATAATATGTTTACTCTAGATTGAACTCGCGGTCAGTTGATCAGTGAAACTTGTAACTTGGGAATTTTCACTTCTTCCGTAAACACGTCCCTGACCATGACTGGCCAATGATTAAATACTTGACACTTTGCTTTTGGAAACTGACCGATTTGTTCACCTTGCTATTGCGAAACATCGACCCATTGTTATACCTGGCTGTCGAAAATCTCGCAAAATCATATACCAAAGTGACCCATAAACATCAGCATTGGCGGCGCATCCTCGATATTGTTCAAATTTGGAAAAACTCCCAGCATCCTCTACCCCCTGTCTGGAGCAATTTCGCAATCGATCGGTCAATAACGACGACGTATTTCGACATTGATCCAACATTTAGGACGCCAAATTGCTACGATGGACCCAATAATAACCGACCCATTTCGACTTTATTGATCCAACATTAACGACGCGGTATCCTCGTCGTTTATCATACAATAGCACGTCTCACCGTACCGTTGACGCTACAGCAACAACCCCGTATCCATATCGTTCACCCTACAACAACGACACATATACTTAACTGACACTGTATCAGCGACCGCATATTCTTACAATACACCCAATAATAACAGCCCCATAACACCACTACTGATCATTCAATAACTACTCTATATCCACTGATGGTATATTCAAGACATCGTATGCTCATCATTCATCCCGAATTTAAGATATTGATCCTACAATAACAAAAAATATTCTCATCATTCACCATATTACTTTGATCTGTAATATCATCATCCACGCAACAATAACGACCCCGTGTCCACATGACTGGAACTTTAATAACTTAGTATCCGAGTCATTTATCCTGGAAAAATATATAAATAGTTGTCGCAGATAAGATGAATACGTAAGATAGATGTTGATGACTCATCCATGAGGGATATGTGTCAAACCAGACTATAAGCGTAGGCAGGAGGTACCTGCCTTTTGATGACTTTAAATAATTTGTAAGCTGAACATTGCTTTATATATCATTGGATTTTAGCCTTCAATTATATTGAACCGCAATTTTAAAGCCAATAGTCACCTGCTCTTAGTGTTCTGCGTTTAATAAACCGCACGGATACATTGTTATAGCACTAAACCTATATTCTTTGAGAATTATTCATTTTTTTTATTATTGCAAATCATCCTGAATTTAAAAATAGCATGATCACATGCAGCAGCGATGTTCAAATTAATGTCTACAAAGCTTACTGTTGTTATATTTAGTGCATAAAAGGCTATACACTTCTGATTGGTAATCGAAAACTAAGCGTATAGTTTATTAGTTCATGTCTTATTCCTGATGGTAAATCATTTCACGCAATGGCATTCTGACAACTAACTGATTGTTGGATTTGAATATATGACTATTTCTGGTAATTTGTTACAGCAACAAGACACAACTTAGACATTTCGGTGATTCTCATTACCAGCTGCCAATGTCGACTGACTAAATCGTTCAGCGTCGCTGGTATGAAAATTATTGGCTCAGATGACGTCCCTCAAAATACGCCCCGGTTGCTTAATGACTTTGTGTTGGACAGCCGTTCTAACGTCATGTGGTTTGCAACCGGTCAAAGGCATCGATGTCGTACCAATAGAGAGCAATATGCATGGTTTTAAGTTCCTTCTAATTCACAATTGTAGACAAACTCAAGTGAAAACAATCCATCACAATCAAATTTTTAACAAGTAAGACTAACGACGCTTGAAAGCATAAGGGTAAGGTAAGGGTTAACTTCTCCCACCGCATCCATTGCAATCCTTGCTTAAATTGCCTCCAAAATATATCGCCAAGCTAATTACTTGTAAAATTTGCGATAGTTTTGCAGCTTATTTCTCCAGAATCCTTATGTAGCGTTTAGAGCCAGGTATATTGAGATTGTTCGTGCTTATAGGTCTTGCTCTTTTGTACTTATTAGTTGTTAGAGAGTCCTACCTTGTAAGTTGTAAGCTTACCATGCTCAACGACAGTGTAAAACAAATTTTGTCAGGAGTCTGATAGTTGTGAGCACGAAAAGCAAAGCATATCAACTTGCTAGGCGATTCGCGCTCATTACAATACCTCTAGTGTAAACCATAATGGGAATATATCCATAGACTAGTTCCTGTGTAACGTATTTTATTCAATTGAAGCGGGGATCTGTACATATGATGGGCTTATCTCATAACCAAAGGTAATCTGGGTTCCTTACAATTGATTCGAGCACTACGTAAGACACTGAGTGCAGGCACGAACGGAAACAATTCATCACTGCGCACTCGTATTACATCTGCGGCTAATGAGGGCTTAAAACCTTCAGTCACCACGGAAGTCACATTTGAGGGAAGCCGTTCTTGCTTCGTTCATTACTGACATTTGTGTCAATTATGCCTCTCTAAGCTCTCAGACCAATGAAGTGTTAATAACTTCGCTAGTGTAACCTCCTGTATTTGACATCATGTATGTCGAGTGATGCAATGCATAACAACCTCTATGAATTATAATGCTTTCAATAAAGTGAATAGTATCGTGAATACTGCCTGTCGATATCATATAAAAGAAGGACATGCCTCTTGCGTTTCACTTTTAATAAAAAAGGCTCTGGCGTAGGAAAAATGCTATCATATCCATGCAATGTCGGTATTACAGTGAGTGTAGGCGAAGGAATGATACCCTTATGAGACGTAATTTACAACAATTATCATGTCCCGTCAGGGGATACAGACAATGAGCTTTATCGCTTTGCTGAGAGGGCCCATCCGCGCCCCCGCTCGAAACAATATGCGGACACACCACCTGTGAGCAGCGCAGTGCTTTATTATAGTGTCTCTTCAAATTACATGGAATGGTCTGATAAACTTGCGCAAACTCTGGCTGTCTGTCCAACCATCAACCAGCAACTGCTGCACCCCATCCAAATCCAGCCTCCGCACACATTTCTGAAAATAATATGAGTTATCAAAAGTCTTCATTTCGATGGATTGAATATCTCTAATGCAAATCGCTCTCTGTGACCAAAATTGCATGAAGATTTTTGGAGCAGCAATATAAACCATGCGTATAAGTCTTATCAAAGTTGGTTGCAACAAACTTAAAATAACCTAAATCAGAACAAAATCCTCCCCACCCTTCTATTGTCCCTTATTCAAACCCATCCGATGATACATACCACCCCAAACTCTTAGCGCGGACGTTTCAGTACACAGGGATTTGCATTGGCTGGCCGCTATCTTCTCTGTAGGGTTAATGTATGGATAGAAGAAAGCGGCTGGCCGGCCAATTCAAATCCCTGTTTCAGTTCACTGTAACCAGATAACGTAGACGTCCTGAGGTAGACCCCAGCCCCTTGATTTATAACACAATTTATGAGTTCATTCAAGAATATTCCAATAGTTTGCGATGACAAAGCATCGATAATTGCGTATGAAATAATCCAACTTCGAACAAGTGTCATGGCTTATATTCCAAAACGTGACAGACTAGTCAAGAATATCGTTTTTATTACGCTAAAACATGCGCAGACTCAGGGTTAGCACCGGTCGACCGGTAATATAAATATATAGGACGTCTTGTAAGTTGTAGGGCTACCTCAGGGTTTGTTCGCAGGTGTAACGCTATTTATTGTTAAATTTAAGGTAATCTATTGTACCGATAGTGTTCACTATATTGAGGCGGGTTCTTTTTTTTATATGACATTCGAAAACTCCAATCAAAGAAGAGTCATACAAGAAATGTAGGAATCAAAAGACTCACCATTTCGGCTGCTAGCGTTTCCACCTTCTGACGAATCAGCGCTGCGCGTGACGTCACGACTATGTGTTGTAAACAAATGACCCTTCAATACGCATGCGTCATTTGCTCATGTTTGTAAACATGGGTGTGACCGACAGATTGCGATACGGTGTAATCGACGATATAGTGCTGAACCAGTCCGCAAAATTGTTTTTTATGGGTTCCAATAGAGTTGTTCTATTAAATGGATAAAAAAAAACGCATGGCATTTTCAAAAATGCACCTTTAACTATAAGCTCTTTGATACAGATTTCTATCGGTTAACACGAACGAGTCTACAGTTTGTGCTTCCATAACGCTTGGTATGTTTCATACGAAGGTCTCGACACCGAATAAAATATTTACGTGGCAGCGTCTATTAATTTTCCGTTTGCAAATTGGATAAGCGTTTTGCCTCTATATTTTCTTCATCCAGATTTTTCCAACTAATTCGTTCAATGTTATTTGCAATTCAGCCACACTAACAACAATATATTTCTTTAAAAATATTTCCCGGGAAGAACGAATTTTGTAAGTTTTGAATATGGACAAACCATTAATTGTGAAATGCTAAGGCAATGTTTATATGTTTATTAACCCAGATTGAAATAAAGCAGTAAATTTGACAGTAAACACCCAGTCGCAGCAAATTTACACAGCGGTGTGTAGTGGCGTTGTTGCAGTGTAGGAGCGGTCAATCAGCTTATTGCACATTTCCATGTACGGCCTATCGTTCTCTGTCTGGGTAATGTTCTATTATGGTAATTGCTTTTGTATCCGAGCCACAATGCTACAATTTCGGCAAAATATGACTTCATTCATAACATAAAACGACACGAATGGCTAAGAATTTGACGCATTTTGTTGTTTTCGATTATATTTTATGTCTTGTATTCGTTGAAATCCACACGAGTGTTTTGCCATATAATAGAAAACTACGCTTTATGTACCATAGTCGGTTTGATGAATCAGGCGAGCAGTATGTTCAGACTCGAATTCTTTTTATGTATCATAGTCTGTCGCATATACTCCATTCTAACTATATCATTTTTGCAAGGTCGTTTCGTGCATTTTAAACGATCTACTGTGATAAAACTGGCCAGGTGACTGGGTGGATTCAATTAACACATGGACTGCCCAGCGAGGGTGATGCTAATTGGGGCGAGAGAACGAGACTGTATTGCAAAATACGCCACGTAGTCCAGGGAGATATAGCGAGATAGCATAGGTGTTCATGCTGGTATAAAAGGCGGACTGCCATCGGATAATACCAGCATCCCGCGACTACAGAGTCAATATTTTTTTCTCAGTGACAAATACAATGCCGAGCGGGTAAGTATGATATGGAAAGGATATTTACACCATTGTTTGCGCAATTAGTACTGTCTCGGTATGATTGCGACCCTTCTTTTAACCCCCTGTTTAAAGTTTCACAACGCTTTTCATAATATTTGATACTGGTACATCGGTTCAATAAGTAATAGGCATATTTTAAATACTATAGCCAATATATGAGTTCATGTACAGTACTTGACGCAAGTTACAGTGAATTAGAACTATGCATACGGCTGTTAATTGTAAGCAATCACTCCATTTTCTTTACACCGTCTTACGGAACTATGATGAATGTGGACGAGTTAAAATAGAGCGAAAGAAGATTGCGTGGAATGTAGTCATAGTATAATTGGGATTCGGTTATGAACCCGGATGACCGGGACACTGGCCTGTAAATAGCACTGGTCGTAATCTTCAGGCCCCAGTTATTATATTTACAGCATACATTAAACCCATTTTTAGGTTATATGACATATTTGAGCGCATAATGATATGATGGTGAGTTGGCATTAATTTCGACAATAGATGCATATGATGGTGAGTTGGCATTAATTTCGACAATAGATGCATGTATTTCCCCTTCGACATTTGTCGGCATTATGTTTCGAATCTGATTCAATAGACCGGAAATCACATACATGCTGTGATTTTCCGTGTGGTTGATTAAGTAACCTTCGAGCAGGCTTTTTGGGTCGGACTTCGGTGTGTGGAATTCATCGCCGCTCTGCTCTATCCCGTTTAACAGCCGACAACTGCGTTACAAAGCATTGTTTGAACAATGATGCGCATGCAATCGAGTGAATAACATTATGTCAATTAATGTCTTAACTTATGTCAGCTACCTTTTACATAGATAATGCGGACGCATGTCACAAAATTCACATTATCCATGCTGCTATTTATGCTCTATGACGCATCGCTGACTAAAAGCAATCTTGTTTTCAACCCGTGTATGATTATAACTTCTGTCGGAGCGTACTGGCAATTATATTTGTTGAAATAGTTTGGATGTCTAATCAGAGTCATTATTCAAACTACACCAAATAATGTTTAACGTACAAACTCATAATCATGCAGGACATAAATGGATATGCTCATGTCCAACGTGTCATGATCATTAAAACACTGTGGTTCGTGAAAGATAACGAATAATACACCACACCTTAATGGTATATTATAATTTATTCACGCCACCAACTCTTGATTTTCAGCTAGGAGTTAAAATATTACTTAAAACCTTTGTCCTTTAAATACAGTCTACGGGCCGATGCTATCTTGACTAGTAAACTTTTCCATGGAGTCACAATGCGATTACAAAAAGCTATTTCTTCTTAATTCGGTCCAAGCCATAGGGTTTGTAAAAGTATACGTGCATCTCTGAAGTCGTCAGTTTGCAGCACTGCAAAGCTGTCATAACAAACCAACACGGATAATATCCGATCCTTTGAATAGTTGTATACCTGTATGAGGTCCCACAGAGACACCGTTTTCAGTCCTAATGAATGACCTCTTTTTGTACGTTGTACTTATTCAGACATACCTTCTATTAGGTTAGTTACTCACATTCAAACTGTTCTATAAATATTTCTTCTTGCTATTTATATCACGTCGAAGAAGTGGTGAACGGAATTACATATTCTGACTGGAACCTACCAAGTTTGGAATAAAGTGTAATGAAAAACCCTAGAGTATTCGTCTGATCATCCCGAGAGCTCCTTTATCACTGCTTCACTGCCTTGTTTGCTGGATTTAAATGACTGAGCATTTATGACACCTAAATCCATCTTCTCTGACACATTATGTAGAGTAAAACACGTATTGGTTATTTAAACATTGTATTTGACCTATTGCATGCATTTACTCCGGTTCAAATGGCTAATTCTATCGAACCGCTTATAGCCACAAACACCCCCAATTTGAGTCACAGATTTCTCGATAAATAAAGATATGGTTTGTATTGTGATTCAAAAATATCATCTTCCGTCAAACAAATATTCCTAGAAGTACGCTACTTCTTAATGACATTAGATGAATAGATAATTGCTATCGGACACAAACCGTCCCGAATGTGAGCTATTTATTTCCAATGTCTAAGACAAATAGAACATTTGAGTGCATCGATATGAACCATAATGAAGACAGGCTTAATTGTCATGAAATAACAATAACGTTCATAAATGGCGGTAACAAGTGGGTTCCAAGGACGGTGTCTTGGTCATGCAATAAGATCATTGGGTCTATATGGTGTCTGTTAAGGTGATTGCGGGTGTTATGGGGTTAGATTGCTTAAACACAATAGCTATACTATTTCCAACAACACCTTCCAGTTTAGACATTATTTGAAACCTTTGTCAGTTAGAAACACATCGAGATAGTTCTTGAAACTGCTAAGTGGTCTTGCTTTGGCTATCCTTGCCAATAGCATATTCCAAGAAATGCGGGATGCTTTCTGTCCTTAGCTTTAGCTTTACCTAGATTTGGCATAAACATTCTTTGGTTTGCAGGACTGTGTTACTGGGAAAAAATCATCCCATATACCATCACATCCATTCAATATTTGATTGTTGTTCAAGCAGGAATTTTTTTTTATTTATGTAAGCCCTACCAGATGTAGACATCATTACTGACCTAAATAAAACATGCCGAAGAAGATCTTAGTTGTTTTCCGTCTAACCCCGTTCCAATATGTTCATGTCACTGTGATGGCGTGGTGGCAATGTATGAATATTATATTCGGCATAGGGCCGTAAAGGTGATCAATATAATTCAAAAACTGATTTTGAACATTCGTAAGATCACCCAGATAATCACTTTCCCTTTATTGTTTCTGCTCTCCATTTGTATGCTTGGATCTGATCCGTAATGACGTGTTTGCTTAAGCACATTCTCTTAAGAAGTTATGCCGACTTTTATTTCAACCTTATCGTACTGCTGCCCACTTCCTCGAGTGAACGTTATTTTGTAGTCTTTTATCCAATTGTTTAGTGTCTTGCAAACATTGTGGAGTAACGTATAGAAACATCAACGAATGTGTGAGCTCGACAATAACCGCAGGCAATAGCTTCAGCCACATCGTAGAGAGCTGATGTTGGTGAACTCATGTACATCAAAGCAGGTTGCTAGATAAAGCTCGAGCTGACGTATGCGAGTGATATTTATTCACATTATATCTAACAATTAGGTGGCCTATGGAAAATGATTTGTGGAAATATGTTCTACATATTATGCAAACTGAAGCTGGTTATCTTCATGTGTTCTTTATAAGATTATATACGTGTTGCGATGTGCATAACCACTTCACAGCCTAAACATATCAATTTACAATATTGCGAAAACACCATTGATGTATTTGTACCAAAAATGTACGATTACGTCGATCTAATACTAACACATTGAGCATCATTTTCATTAACAAAACCTACGTGAAGTGTTTATAAAAATGATGACAATAATGCTGAACCAGGCGTAAGATTCATAAGCTGATTTATGTTTTTAATGTGGAAGACGTAAAATATAACTGAAAGCAAGGTGATTTTTATTTACTGACATGATTTCAATCGTCACGGGATACGCAAGGAGATGTTAACGATCACAAGTTCAATGCGGCTAAATTCGTTACCGAACAGCTACTGAGTGTCGTAACGAGTGTTCGAAGAATCCCGCTTTTGCTATTATGAATATATTTTACACTATTTGCGTATTGTTTGTTTGATTGTCCTATGCGAAATCACTATTACCTGAACGCCTTTTTGTTTTCAAGTCTAAGAACCTTGATAAAACTTGCAATACAGATATAGCAGTTACACCACAATCCCAAAACACCACTTACTTATCTAAGATATGCATTATTTATCCAAAAGATACTTAGCTTAAAAGGCGCATTTGTGAAAGAAAATTAATCGTATGCACTGCGCTTTTTAAAAACAGAAGCTGATCGTATGAATTGGTAAATATATAGTGTCAGGCGCGCTTTGCGCTTATCGCTATGTCATATTTGGAAACTGTGCAATGCTAATTGTGCTGGGTTCTCTTGTCACTCCGAGACATATTCAATTACGTAAGGACCGCAGCTAAGAATGGATATTTGTTTCCCACATAAAAGTTACTGGTAATATATCGTAAACATGCTGGTGTACACGGATTTATAGGATCCATTAAGTGTATTGTTTACAATGGATCATTGACAATCATATGTACCGAGATGAAGATTTGACAGAGGGTGACAGCTGCTATTGCAGAATATAGCATATAAGTACCTCGATTGTATCATATAACACACAACAAGCAAACCATTTTCTTATTAAGGTGTCGTCAATATCAATTTCGCCATTCGATGCTCCATTGCTGTTTCAATATCGTATTGCCTAGATTTTGGATGCGCTAAGTGCAGAGTCAATAATATTGCTCCAAATCAGTTCAATGCATAACAGAAAAAAATATAGATACCAAAGGAATGCATTCACATTTTTTGCTACGATCAATTTCAGTGGCTAGGTAACGGAGGCAAAGCCCCACTGATCCGACTCACGGGTTTGTTGTCATTTTGCACCGACAGGTGTCAAAATGGTGCATAACGACATTTGATTAACCAATAATGAATGAATATAACGTCTGGTATGTTTCATGATTTTCACCTTAATCAGGACAATAAACATGACTAGAAACAGTTCCTTATTAATTTGGTCTCAGCGGCATGTTAAGACAGGGCACAAGCTGAAGGCCACAAGCTGCTTTGAATTTTCATGCGCATGGAAAATGGCTCTAGCTGCAAATGTCACATGTGACCGTTTTTATTTTTTTAAAGACGAAATAAGTTGTGTTGTTGTACGGAAGGGATAGTACCTAACTTGTGTCCTTCCATATTTATGTGAGAGATGTGGACGACCTGAAAACCAAGTGAAATGCTGGGATTTGCTAGATGTTTGCAGTAGCATTTTTATATAATATCGCAAAGGCCACAAAGGGGCAATCCGTCAGACTACGTTTAGGCTATAAGTATATTAATCTAATGAAGCTTATATCTTAATATATAATGGGTGACTTATTGTAAAATGGTTGATTGGAATCCTCTAATGTGGTCGTCAATAGTTGAAGCACTTGGAACTGGCCCATGCGAACGCAATGGCTTGCGTTCAAGTCTTCATCCATCGGCGTCTAATGAGTTCTGACAGCCTTTGGTTGCCTCGGAAGTCACATTTTAGCATTGCCTCTCTTGCTTCAACCAGACTGACCTTAGTGCCTTTGTATGATACCAGATAAAAATTGCTATATCTACCACAAGCCTTGGTGTTTGACATTTATCAGGTCGAGTACGACAACTTCTTTAATAATGCCTTTTAGTTTTCACAAGACATGATCATATAAGTGTAGTACATGGCATAGAAAGTCATTGCTACCAAGATATATCCAAGTTTATGAGAACATGCACTGAGCAGTTATTGAGTGAACCTTGTTTTGTGTAAATTTATAAAACTGCATTACTGGGCCATAAGCCCTAGGTTATATGGCCATTGTTAAACCCATGCATTACTATACACGACCAGAGCAGGTTTGCAACTACCCAAGAACGCGGCAATCAAGAACTTAGAAATTGATAGTCCGCATGCTGCAGACAATATGTTCAATCAGGAGTCATAAATGATCATAATATGTGCGTTAATCATGGAAAAATAAGAGCAAATACTGTTTTCTTCTTTATTAAGGGCTGTTTTCTCTTATCAGTGAACGTCTGCGCTTTGAATGTGCCGCTTTATTAAGCACTATAAGGGTATATGGCTTTATGGTGCAGCGTTTGGAGATGTACCGAGTGCATAATGTCGTTAATCATGAATCTGACCGGACGCATGCCATTCGTTCAGACCACTACTATTGATATCTCTGGGGAATGGGGTCTAGAGGTATTAAACGTGCCATTGTGCACAATATTGTACCAAACTAAGTGATATGCAGATGTTAAATGTAGCAGTTTCAAGGCGTGTCAGGAATGAATGGTAGGCTATAAACCGACAGACATGCAACACGGTTATTACAGACTTGAGGACGCAGTCGACGAGAAAGGGAGAGACGGAATTGGGACAAACAGGTTCGAAAGTACTCTTCAGCGCGCTTCCATGCATTATTCCATAACGCCTCTGACCACAAGCGCAAAACTTTTTGATATGTATCGATTAATCCCGGCATGTGTTTCTGAATCATTTCGAACGTTTTATCACTAATGGTGGTTCCGATTATCTGCTTGAAAACAATGTATGAAATCATTGCCTACAATCATAATCACTGATGTTTAAAGGAGTCGGCAGATTCGACAAGATTCAACTTTAGACCATAACTACATATTTAATATGTTTGAGCGAAGCATTTAACATCCATTTTAGCATCGAAGATGATGAACAGTATCGTCCAATAGGCATATTAGTCATGCTAACCAGACTTGAACCCACGGCTCACAGGGGAGCATTGGCTCAAAGCTTTTACTTACAACCAGTTATACATAAATAGTTGCAAACTGTAATATCGAATCGAGATATGTCATTTTGTTGGATTTCGACTACCATGCAATGTTCTAATGCTTACAGCCATGCGATATCGCGATAAGGTGGTACGATAACAATTCGCAGCCCAACACGTTTTAATTTTAAGCATGTTCCTGAAGACAATTAGGCTACTGCTGCCGACCGTTGCCTTGGGCTGGCTTTCACTATTTATTAAACCAGAATGCAAACAAGATTGATGTTAGCTACATAAATGTAGTTGTATGTGTTGCGATTGGCCCGTGCTTGGAGCGTGTGCATTCCACAAATCACTTAGTGGTCTTCTTGGCTGAACAAGGACACAACGTATTATATGTTTTGTTGATATGGAATCTTGCTAAGGCCAAACAATGAATTAAATGACATGAGAAGCAGCGGAGGTTGCTTCTATCTAAGCTACTTATCAAACGTAATATCCATTACTTTTAAGCATCATGAAAAGAAAATCTCGCCCTTTGTTTGATGCCTAATATTTATGTTGATGTCCAATAACGTTAAATGTGCCTGCAGCGTTCGATCAATTTTCGCAAAGAATTTCAGATTAAGGTGCAATGTAGCGCAAAACTGGTGTGCGGTGCCATCAGCCACATTTTATGCTTACTTTAACAACTCTTTGGCTTCCTACTTCATGTGTAGTCAAATGTGAACCAATACTAGATATCACGCTGCATTAAGGTAAAGCACGTGTATATATAAATCGCATACATTACAAGTAGCTCTTATAAATGATTTCTGTATGCTATGTACATATATCCAATATATTACTGCCATGATATCGATGCTTTCTTTAGCCTTTCGTGGCGACCTTCAGTTACCTGTTCATCATATGATGTGAAGGCATTTGGTGTCTCTCTTTGCATAGTTTTGTCTCATCCCACATGCAGAGATCTTACTGCATTGTTTTCGTCTGTCCCTTTAGGGCATGCACCCAAGCATTTTTCTGCGTTTCGTAGAAAACAAGTTTCGCCGTATGTACATAGGCATATTGTAAAATATATAAAATATTGAGTAGTTTTCGGTCATGAAATTGCAAAAACAGGCAGTGTTATAAGATCTAAACGTTTAACAAAGTGTTGCATGCACTTATGGTCTAGGTTTTTTATATTATCAACAATGATTTGCTAAAAACTAGGGAGTAGGATTACCTTGTGATTACATATTGTGCCTCTAATTGAGTCTATTATGGAACAAAGCGATTGAACGAAAAAAAACCTCATTAAACCACTATAAAAGCGTCGTGAAGGATTTTTGCTGGGACAATGTACTGTTTTATCATATGACATAACAACAATGAATAAACCTTTCTCATTGTCAACTAGTGTCCCAAGATCGATCCCCATTCCCGCCTATGCCACCCAGGGAGAGTTGCAATTATACACATGTCAAAGTAATATCCTCTGCAATTGCGGACTTTTTAACTATTTAGGCAATTTAAACTTGACCAAAATAGACCAAGCGAAATGTGACGACAGGTCATTGGCTACAAGCCATCGTTGGCTATGCATTGTCAAAGCAATCGGACCACCGGTTGCTGGATATCATGGTCCTTGTGCACGAGGCGTATTTCAATATTACCACACTTTATGTGCTTTAAATTTAGAGGTACTTATGTGTTACTATTAGCCCCACTGGGCACAGCTGTGACGTTCCAATTTACTTGCTTATAGCCAACCCGTGTAGCTTCATCATAAATCAGCCAGTTACCACCCTTAACGGGATAATAACTGTCAACAACTTCTGCATCACATACATCTCCACATAGTGTATTACAGAACGTACAGTAGGCCTATGCGCCCCGGGTAGCAAACCAAATGCTGAAGTCTCGATAAATCAAATTTATACAGCAGTCGCCTTATGAACAATGGTCAATTATGCATTAGTTTTCAGTCATGCTTTGCAATCTCAATTCATTGTGATCAGACATAATCTTATAAGGTAGGGATTGGGATGACCGCTTGATGTTGATAACCGCATTGTTCTTTATTAGGAAAATATTTCTATCGGAAGAACATTTCATTGATCTTGATCGCCAAGCCAGATCATTTCCTTCAAACATAATGTACTCCAGATGTGGAACGATGACACAAACACGTCATAGACTGATGGCCGGTATTAGTGGCTGATTGCAATGTTGATGATACTAGTGATAGCTAGTAATTCCAAATATGTTAGCTATAACACAAGATACCGGGTTACGATTTTCTGCGACTTATTAGTTTTCTTCGGTTTACATATACGGCTTGTTATAGATTGCCAATTAGTTATGTGCTCAATTTCGCTCCGGAGCTCCAGGTCAATAAATAATGGTCCGGGTCGGCGTCAAATTATATTCGAAAAACACTGAAACTGTTTGTCGACGTAATAGCTCATGCGCTATCATCTCTGGCAATGATGTCATTTCATCTCCTTTGTTTGCCTGCTTCCTCACAAGACTGCTCAAATAAAAACAGATTATGAGGTACAATTTGGATGTTATATCAACGGGTAATTTATTTGCTTGTGACATACTAGAACAGACGACTATCCTACCTCTACCTGGCATATGTGGAGATTTGTCCATACTTCGCTGTCTCTTTGGAATCTTATATTCGGATATACGCACAAAAGTCACATAAATGCCGCTGATCGAAATCGACCTACGAGTCTTATTAGATCTTTAGTGCGCAGTCACATTGATTGTATGTTTTGAAAAAAAGGGTTATCAATTCCAATTGCAGGAGCATGTTAAATGCGATAACGCAAGCAAAGTTAATCAGAGCTCGACCTTTGTTCGTTTACTTAACTCCCAACAGCGCTCACAAGCAATTCATGTGCGGCTATATCCATCAAGCCAAAACAAAAATTGCAATTGATAAGTCACTATCCTTCAACAGTGAGTATGCAACCCCATGTGCTGTAAGACGTATGAAACCCCATGTGCTGTAAGGCAATCGCGCTTTCATGATGCGAAGGTTAGCAGTGTTTGCCGGTGGGGACAAATATATATTGCAAGTTGAAACCAAAGTAGATTCAATATGCAAACATATTATTATGCAGTCGGCTTCTGCAAAACACATAAGTAGGAATGCTAATATGCGATGTGAGGTTTCAGCAACAAAATAAAAACGCATTGTGTTTCGATAAAGCTCACATTTATTATGAAATCTAAATGATATATAATGATTCATTGACGTCGCCCTAGTCATCAACAGGGTACACAAATCTATCCATGTGACCTGCAAAAATAATGCTACAGCATGAAGCAAAGTTTGGTGATATCCCTGAATAGCAATATAGTAGATATTACTATAATGACGTCGTTATCCTGTTGCCTGGCGACTATATTTCTCAGCGAAATTCCCTCAAATTAATGGAGACTATTCGTAGCATTAACATTCACAAGCGAAGTTTGTAACATGTAGCTACTACCATATTTAACCGGCACTTGAAACACCGTATGCAGTGCCAACGCTGGCTGCAGCTCTGTTACAACATTGTAACCCGCATAAGAAAAGTGCTGGTTGTCTTGCTAAGCATCTTGCAATATGAATTTTTAATGAGCATGGTGTTAATTTATATCGGTAAGGGAGCAATAACCGGATTGCTGAGACCTTTTAGTCAAAATATGGTCAAACAAGGTAAACACTACATCCAGCATCAAGACATTTTCTGTATAAAAACTTAAATACCTTAGTGCAGTGTATGGGTAAGAAAGTAACTGCCTCCAAAATACATTAACGTTTATGAAGATGACTACTAAACGCTAATTGTGGGGCCTTGTGTTGACCGAGTGCACAGACATGACCGCCCGATATGATGCATTAGATTGAGCCTCAAGCTTCCTGTTATCCGGTCATTGTAATGCATGCACTACACTGCACGATAAAGGTAGTTGCAAAACTTATAAGTATCTATATAAATACATTTATATATATCTAAATATATTTGTATCAATATATATATATACATGTATATATATATATATATATATATATATATATATATATATATATACATATATATACATATATATATTTATACATATATATATATATTTATACATATATATATATATATATATATATATATATATATATATATGCATATTTATATATATGGATATATATTTGATTATAAAGATGTATAGATATATTTGCTTAGTATATATATTTATCCATATGTGCATATACACAAATACATATATGTATATTTACATATAAAAGAAGCATATTTATGCTTTTAAGTATGTATATATATAAATTATCTATGTATATACATAAATATATATATACATATATATATATATGTATATATATATAAACATATATATATATGCATATATATATATTATATATATCTAAATATCTAAATATATATATATATATGTGTGTGTGTGTGTGTGTGTGTGTGTGTGTGTGTGTGTGTGTGTGTGTGTGTGTGTGTGTGTGTGTGTGTGTGTGTGTGTGTGTGTGTGTGTGTGTGTGTGTGTGTTTTGCATATATATATTAATGGCGGTCCGAACCTTTTGTATACTAGAATTCCCTGGTATAACAGAATAAGAGGCAAAATAGGTCATCCTGGCATTATCATAAGTTGATGTGTACCACACAAAAGGTACAATCACATTTAAGTTAAATAATAACGGAATGTCACTAGGACTGGAAATTATGATGATGCTTTGCATATTATCCTGTTGACTGTATATTGTCACAATTATCGGGCGCACGAGGATGGACTTGACTAGCGTTATGTTCGGAAACTTAACGTGCGCAGTTGAAATATACTGAATAAAATAACGATTATATTTCCTTGGTCCCTATTCCTATCACGCAACAAGATATTGATCAACTATGTAGGATATAGCTACAATGAATACTGTAAAGCCTCTAAACGAACGAATTACCTAAGTACGGAAACGTTTACTTTTTAAATTTAACTTGATGATTAATTTCTTTAGTTTTGTGCGATTTTAACCATTTAGTTCAGCTAGCGTTTTAATTTTGATATTCAACGTAACGTTTCTAAAACTTTGGAACTCGCCCTTTTACGGCGTAGTGATATCGTGTTAGATCTGCGATACAACTTTGCTACCCAATGAAGAAACCGTATGCATAACAACCAAACCCCCCTGGGTCGAACGCGATGAACTATCTATATATAACACCCGCTTGTCGCCCTCTCATATGCAGTTAGTGAATGCACAACACACACCAAACCACATTGAACACCTGAATATAAGGTGCGATAACCATAGTCGTTTGGCATTAGGTTCAACCGTTCTTCAGAGGTCTCGGGTGCTTGAATTTGCCATACAGCTAGCGGCTACAAATTGCATGATGGCATGTTACAAGCATGTTTCATGTAACCCCTTTCTTTACATGATTTGCAAAACTTGAATATGCTAAAGCTGCCAAAACGCTATTAAACGCTGATATACAGATGGGGTTGGTACATTCCAACACCACTTCACAATAAATAAAATCGCTGACCCATAAGAGGTGGCGTGGAAAATATCTCCAGAAAGTATAGATAGGCATAATAAAAATTATTTGTTGGGTAGACAAACACCATATGTTTTTATGGTACCTTTCATGGGTAGATAACTACTATTGTTAAACATGCACGCGCATGCATGAATTTTGGATATCCATTGCATTTTACACCCTGTCCATTACCTAATCTTGAAGCAGTTGTGCACCTGCGAAATATGCCTGACCTATGAGGGGTTTTGGTCAGCAATTATTGAGTGCCAAAGTCGTCAATGGGAAGGCGTTGTCTATTGAAAGTAAGCACTCATTTAAAAATATATATATCAAAGCTTTCCATCGGTACTTTTGATAATAAATGTAAACAATAGGTGCAGATGTTAGGGCTTACATATTCTCCCTCATATATTATTAGAGCATTCCGTAGATAACATCATATTAGCCACGCACTTTTGAGAAGTTGCACGGAGAGAGAGAGAGGAGAGAGAGAGAGAGAGAGAGAGAGAGAGAGAGAGAGAGAGAGAGAGAGAGAGAGAGAGGTGAAAGCCCAAATATAGAGAGAGAAAGAGAGATTATTGCGTGGAGCGGAAAACCAGCGAGAGATATATAGATTTAGAGATAGATTATATATATATAGAGAGAGATATATATATAGATATATATATATATATATATATATATATATATATATATATATATATATATATATATATATATATATATATATATATATATATATATATATATATATATATATATATATATATATATATATATATATCTTCTCTATATATATATATATCTAAGTATAACAAAATATATCTATATAGAGAGAGATATCCTTATATATGAATATATTTATATAGGAGGTAAATATATATACACATATATGCATGAGAGAGGGATATATATATATATAGACAGATATAGAGAAGAGTATATGTATATATATTATAGATATATACAGATACAGATATAGATATCTATATAGATATATATATATCATGATATAGAGAGAGATATAGATAGAGAGAGAGAGATATATATATATATATATATAGGGATAGAGTTAGATATAAATATATATAGATATAGATTATATCAGATATATGAATATCTCTATATATATATATATGCATATATATATATATATATATATTCTATATATATATATATAAATAGATATATATAGAGATATATATATGTATATCTATATATACTATATATCTCTAGATATAATATATAGATAGAGATATATATATATAGAGATATCTATAGATAGAGAGAGATATATAATGCTATATATAGAGATATCTATATATAGAGAGATATAATATCTATTATATATCTATATGAATATATATATATGTCTATATATATATAGATAGATAGAGAGATAGAGAGGGAGATATAAGATATACATATACATATATATATAATAATATATAAGTATATATATAATATATATGGATATATATATAGATATATATATAGATATATATATATATATATATATATATATAGAAATATATATAAAGAGATATATATATATAAATATCCCCCTCTCCCTATATATATCTATCTATATACTATATATATGAGTATATGCATATATAATATATATATATATATATATATATATGATATAATATATATATAAATATCTGTATATAGAGAGAGAATATATATCCCTATATATATATATATATATATAGATATAGATATATATATATATTATATATTATTTATATACATATATGTATATGCATATATGTACATATATAAATATATATATATATATATATATATACATATATATATATACAAATATATATAATATATGTATATATATATATATATATGAATATATATAAATATGTATATATATATACATATATATATAGTATAGACTCTATATGATGAAATATATAGATATAGATAGATAGAGATATTTATCTGTCTATATATATATATATATATATATAGATAGAGATATAGAGAGAGATATCCCTAGAGAGAGAGAGAGAGGAGAGAGAGATATATATAGATATATAGATCTTATAGAGAGAGAGAGAGAGAGATAGAGAGAGAAGAGAGCAGAGAAAGAGAGATATAGAAGAGAGAGATATAGAAGAGAGATATATATATAGAGAGAGAGAGAGATCTCTAGAGAGAGTAGAGATGGAGAGAGAGAGAGAGGAGATAGAGAGATATAGAGAGAGAGAGAGAGATAAAGAGTCTCTCTCTTAGAGAGAGAGGGAGAGAGAGAGAGAGAGAGAGAGAGAGAGAGAGAGAGAGGGAGAGAGAGAGAGAGAGGAGATAGAAGGAGAGAGAGGAGAGAGATAGAGAGAGATCTAGAGAGAGAAAGATCTCTCTCTTCTTCTCTTTCCCTCTCCCTCTCTCTCTCTCCCTCTCTCTCTCTCTCTCTCTCCTCTCTCTCTCTCTTATATATATCCCTCTAGAGAGAGATAGAGAGAGAGAGAGATAGAGAGAGAGATAGATAAGAGAGAATCTCTCTCTCTCTCTCTCCTTTCTATAGAGAGAGAGAGGGAGAGAGAGAGAGAGAGAAGAGAGAGAGATATATCTCCTCTCTCTAGAGGATCTAGAGAGAGACAGATATAGAGATATAGATATATAGATATATAGATATATATATATATATATATATATATTTTAATCTCTCTATATCTTAATATATTATCTTATATATATATATCTCCATGATATCTATATATATATATTATATCTATATATATATATATATATATATATATATATATATAGATATATATATATATTATATGTATATATAATGCTCTCTTGTCCTCTCTCCCAATCTGCAGCTAAGCCAGGCTACCGATGCGTACATTCATATGTAATTAAACGGAATGTACTTTTCAATATTCTCCACCCCGATTAAACGATACGTTTCCATACGATAATCAATTGTGATAAACTGCTGTATCAATAGGGTTGTTCTAACAAACTATAGCGACGAACTTTGACTGGGCAACAATTAATCAGCCTTACAATTTGTCAACTTGATGTCTATCACAAGATCGACCCACTCCAGAGTATGTTGAATGACTATACTTATTATTGTTTTGCAGAGGTGGAAGGCAATATATGACAAGAATACGAACCACGTAAATGTTGACTACACAAAAATGCTACGCATGAAATAGACCATCTGTTTATTGAAATGATTACGAGGACATATTATTATATTACGTACATAAAATGAATACGTTAGGCGATCCAAAAGGGAAATTATGGGCTATGAATTTTTTACAATGCGTGTGATACAGTTATGAGACGAGTAAGTTTTTTTCTGAATAAGCGCTTGCATTCTTAGGTTCTCTTTTCACCACACGATATTGCTATACTTATCGTCATTTCATGGGGTAAATATGGGGTGCAGAAATAATTGGTATAACATGACGGATATTTTGTTATGTCCTATGTTGCTTTACCTCATTAGAAATATTATAACATCGTCTGGATCTAATCTGTGATCCTCAACCATAAATTAGTCACTTACACCCCTAACAGGGATATTACATGTCAACTTATTATGCGTCACATTTGGGTTCTAACAAGTGTACTGCAGAAAATGCAGTGGGCAGATGCGCCTGGTATGACATATTGTTGCTCCGGGGTAAATTCTCGATCAGCGAAATGCCCAGAGTAGTCTCATAAAGCTCCATTACCAGCAGAGCACTCTCGTTGTTTTCGCTTTGTCAAGTTATCGGATGTTGCACATCGTCCGATGAAATAATAATAAAAATGTAAAATCAATTCCACTCTTTATTCGGATGATGTGGATTCATGTTGGTCCGGCGGAACAAAAAACAATTGTCGGCATGAACAGCGGGTGTTGTTAATCTGATTGTGTGATTAATATAAAATTGTAACAGTACCGTTAATTAAGGACCGTTATAATCATGCATCATAGTAATTATATTATAAGGTGGGTATAAAATGCGTTCTACGGTACATCCTTATTACGGAAAGTACAGATTATTTTAGACAGGAGGTGATTGATGATAGCCCTCGCTATAATATTCAGGCCGGCGTTATTTAGCCGCATTTTTTTTACAAATCGCAATAGTGGTTAACATACATGATCTATGTAGGTAGGTATTCGAATGGTTTCTCATTATGTATAGCCACAAGGTTGCCTAGCAGGACTATATATATTTGATATCAATCACCTTCAAGCGACTGGGAATATGTGTTGTAATTACTTTTCGTATGCGTATCGATATCAAGCCATACTAACGTGCGATTACATAGCTTTACAAATACAACGATCCGTTTGTGACGAGAATTAATTTCTGCACTTGTGTTGGAAGCTCAGTACATAAGCTGATGGCCGTTCCTATGGGCACTTAGACATGTTGGCGAACTTACGTTTGCTTTGTGATAAGCAGAAGCATTGTTATGTAATACTGTTCCTATAAAAAAAGCCTGTAAAAATATCTAATACATTTGAGGTCTATTTATGCAGTGAAGCTTATGTCTTAATATATATTGGGCTGAATTTGTTGTAAAGGTTGAAAAGGATCCTCCAATGAGGTCCAAGCAATACTCGAAGCACCGCGAACAGACACGACCGGAAGCAATATATCACATTAAAGTCTTAATCCAGCGGCGTCTAATGACGGATGAAAGCCTTCATATGCCTCGGAAGTCACATTTGAGGGCTGCTGTTCCTGCATTATCCATCACTGACCTTTGTGCCTATTTCGTCTCTGTAAGATATCAGACTAAGGTAGCGATATCTTCTTGGTGCATGATGTTTTAGCCAATCCTTCTAAAGCTTTGCTTTATGACCTCAAAATCTAACATCTATAATTATACTTTTGGTCACCCCTGCGCGTGACTAAGAACTCGTTACAGTTTTCAGACCGCTGTATATTCTAGTGTTGCCCTCTGTTAATTTATACAAATATGTTTAATGTTTTTGTTCAGTTAATTCAGCGTGTTTCTGTTTTTCCTCTCTGAGTTTTTTGCACTATGTTCAGGCAAAAGCACAATCAGCTTGTAAATCAACCCACAGTGGTATATATATACACATACACATATATATATATATAGATGGTTTATATATATATATATATATATATATATATATATATATATATATATATATATATATATATATATATATATATATATATATATATATATATATATATATATATATATATATATATAAACCATCTGCTCCCTATTTATATCTTAACGAATACCCCAACCCAGTAGACAGTGCAGCAGCAACACAAACGTAAATGTGGGACCTGTTGGGAATGGACTGAGCCGAGTTCATCACATACATGTTAAGGTTTTTTATTTTGTGACAGCATCTGCGCGACAATTATTTCCTTATATTAACAAGCATCACGACACTAACATCTGTTGTCGTCGCATTTATGATATGTTCGTGGGCCGAATGTCAGTAACACTGTGGGTTGATTTACAAGCTGATTGTGCTTTTGCCTGAACATAGGATATGATTCAGATAGATATAGACATACATAGATATATATATAGATATTTATATATATTTATTTATATATAGATCTATTAGAAAATATATAGATATAAATATATATAAATATATATGTTTTATATATATATATATATATTACAAATATCTATATATATCCCTCTATATATATATGTTTTATATATATATATATCATATCTCTGTGTCTATATATCTCCCTTTATGCATATTAAAATGTATATTTATATGTTTATAGATGTACGTATATGAATATATGTAATATGCATATATACGTGTAAGTATGCATATATTCAGATATGTGCAGGTACATATATAGGTACATATATATTTTAAACATACACATAAATATAAATAAAGTTTTTTTATAAGTATATATATGTATATATATATATACATATATATATATATATATATATATATATATATATATATATATATATATATATATATATATATATATATATCCATATATATTTGTGTTTGCGGTATGTATATGTGTATGTGTGTATGTGCGTTTTGTGATATACCTGGAGAAATAGCGATCTTGCATAAAACAGCAGAGATTTTAATTGAGCTTTTGCGATGTTGCTGACCGGGCTGTAGACAGACACGAGCGAGGTGTATGTATTTGATTAAACTCTTCGTCAGAGACAACTGATGTGGTAAAAAAGCCTTTTATGGATCTAAGAAGTGCCACTTAGGGTTAGGGCTACCTACAACACCCACGAGAGCGCGCTGTTACTGTGAGATGAATTGCCAAGCTAATTATACGTGCTTAATGCATCAAATGAAATGATTGACCGTGATCTTGGCGTTGTTTCCCGATTATATCTGCCAAACGCCTATGCATGTATTGAATATGGCATGTTAGATGAACCCCTACGTTGTTATATAATGACATTCCCATTGTGAAGAAGCATATAATCAGATTAAAGAGCGTTGGTACCAAACACTAACATCGATTTTTCCATTGCCCAATATGTGTCCCTGTGCTGATCGATTTTACAGCCTGATGACACTGTTTCACTGAATATAATTTTTTTTTCGATTTCACAGTCTGATGATAGTGTTTTACTGAGTATAATATTTATCGATTTTACGACCTTATAGATACAGTGTTACTGAATATGATATTTATCGGGCAGAACAAACGCTATTATGTATGTTTACAATGCTCAAGATGTGTCCCTGTGCTAATCGATCCTATAGCCTGATCATACTGCTTTACTGAATGTAATATTTATCTGGCAAAACTAATGGTGGGTAACCAACATCATACCTACATAAGCGCAGGTTTGTTACAGCTAACCAATGCACAGACGCTTTCATTAGCTTTGTTGCCCAATGGCTTTACGATACAGCTGCCTTCTTTTGAAGACCTGTAACATCAGTGAAACGATCTAAACATTCCATGTCCTATCCTGTTAACAAATACGTCTAAATACGAACAACCAGACTAGACTATCTGCTGCATCACTTCTTATTACCAGATATATATCATGTAAACGAGCTAATTACTCATACAGAACTTATGCAACCGTACGATTGCGATAGATCTCAACATCTACGATTTAACATTTTACAGTGATGTTTTCCGAAACGTAAGTCCGCCAATTAAGTAGCAGAATATGTGAGCATTGCTTTGTTTCTTATTTAGGTTATCAGCGATATTTGAGAAACATTTCCCAGTCATGTATATTTCATTCCATTTTTCATGAACCGCGATAAAGTCATATTTGACAAACTTTGAACAAAACCTAATTCACCCATCATTTCGAATCCAATTAGTCGTGACATTCTTTCTGTGTGATTAATTTCAAATTTTGCTGTACCTTTAGTTGTGCTGGAAGCGATTGAAAACTATAATTTCATGTTTATGAGTCAATAGCTGCCCTAATTCATAGATTTGCAATTCACTTGTGAAATATTTTGACCCAAACTACGTGGGTGATGTGTGGTCTCGTCGTCGTTGTCAAATGCTGTAGCACCGCCAGCGTCTTTATACGTTCGTCAACATTTCCGGTATGCAATCGTGCGGTCGCTTCTGATACAACATTATTGTTTATAAATGTGATGCCCCTAGCGATGGAACGAAGCCCAGCATACTGCAGCATAATAACACTTTTATCCCGAGTATACCCCAAGATCTGGTCATGCTTAACGAGCATCGTGTACATATAGGGGTATTTTGTGAGCCTTACAGGTGCAGTGTTGCCGACTGACGTACAATGTTAAGGTAATCTCCGGCTGACTCACAAATCATCGGGTAGTGAAGATGTGTAACTTCAATCAATGAAAATTGAGTTTCGGGGTTTAACTGCAAATATAGTTTGTCCAGTCAATGAAAGGCACAAAAAAAGGGTGGGAGCGAAGACTGTTTCATAACATTTGACATTAGTGACCTTGCAAACGCAATCCCATCATGTTGTTAGTGTACGAAAAGACCGTGTTGGATACCATAGGCTATCACCTATATCAATGTCCACAGAAAGTGGTTGTGAACAGATTATTTTTGATGCTTCCGCATGAACAATATATTTACTTCACAAACCAAATACAAAGTGAACATAAACTGAAGCACTGTGCATATATATGTATATGGCTGAATATATATCGATCAATCTAGTTATCTATCTTTCTATCTATCTACAATCTATCTATCTATCTATCTATCTATCTATCTATCTATCTATCTATCTATCTATCTATCTATCTATCTATCTATCTATCTATCTATCTATCTATCTATCTATCTATCTATCTATCTATCTATCTATCTATCTATCTATCTATCTATCTATCTATCTATCGAGCTATCTATCTATCTATCTATCTATCTATCTATCTATCTATCTATCTATCTATCTATCTATCTATCTATCTATCTATCTATCTATCTATCTATCTATCTATCTATCTATCTATCTATCTATCTATCTATCTATCTATCTATCTATCTATCTATCTATCTATCTATCTATCTATCTATCTTATCCATACATCTTCATAGATATATATATATATATATATATATATATATATATATATATATATATACATATATATATATATATATATATATATATAGAGATAATATATATATATATATATATAAATATATATATATACATATATATAGATATATATATATATTTATATACATATTTATATATATATATATATATATAGTCTTAAATATGTATATATATATGTATATATGCATATATATGTGTTTATTAATGTATATATATACATTTATATATAAAATATATAAGTATATATATATATATATATATATGTGTGAATATATAGTATGTGTTTATGTATATATATCTAGATATATCTAGATATATATAAATATTTATATATTATATATATGCATATATATATATATATATAATATATATATATATATATATATATACATATATATTGTATATATAAATATATATATATATATATATATATATATATATATATATATATATATATATATATATATATATATATATATATATTATAATCTACATCATTTATCAAGTCTGTTTTTTCACAGCATTCAAGCTCAGGTATACGCTAATGTACGCTGTTTTGATGTTCATTGCATACCTAACGAACCTCGTTTATTCAATATACCTAAAGACTTGCTATATACAGTGTGTATACAATTCATGCAGGCAAAGCCCTGCCTCCCATTCGCATAGTGAGGCGGGGCAAGATGTCAGCAGCTTTTACACTTTGTAGCACAGCCTATTCTTGCATCAAAGCGGACTTCGTCTCATCTGCGCTGAATTAGCGATTTTTTTGTTGCATCATCAAGGGCAGCATTAGTCTCTTGTGCTCCATCTTGGATTACTTTTTTCATCAGCCAGAACTTGCGCAGTTCGTCAAGAATTGGCTTGAACTCTTCGTCTGAGAGCAGTCCGACAGAAATGAGGTCGGATATTTGGCTTTTAACCGTGTCCAGCTTGCTGTCGGACGGGACTCTGACTTCATTGTGCATCTTGTATTTGAATATTACATTGCGGCTGATAATCTTTCCCGCACCTGAGAGGCAGCAGCAGGCCCCGGCTCCTATCTCGAACCCCAGTACAATAGGGGCGATGACAATTGTGGACAATAGGACTCCGTCAGTAATTCCCTTTCCCAAGCTGGCTGCCACAAGGACGCCATCGATAACGCTCAGAGCGTAACCTCACGGCGATATTTGTTGTACAGAGTTCCTCGTTTGTCCCTCTCACTCTCGAGATGTATTTGCAACCGGGCAATCTCCTCAAGCCTAAAAAACTGAGCTGGGTTGGCCTCATGAGCTAACTCAGGTTCATGAGGCAGCTCAGGATATAGCGGTGCCGTCGGTTGTTTCATACTGAGTCTACAGTGACACTGCCTGAACAGATCGGTCCTCTATAGCATCAGTATCAGCGCCCACACAAGAAGACAACGCCATACAAATAATCTCACCACTTGATAATGTCGTATATCTACCACTTCAGTCACATGTGGATTGATCCCTGGTTCCCAAACGACCACGAAAATCCCCTGCAAAGGTGACCACTTGCATCTGCCCAAATAGTAAAAAGAGGATTCTTCCACGAGGCTACGTATTGTCTTATGTCACTGTGCTGCAGTATATGTTTGTTAACATTAACAGCATCCTTTGGTGATATGGGTTCCCCATTCATAGCACCGTCACCTTTAGCCATTTTTTGTCACCGAGGTATTTGTTGCATATTCAGAGAGCTCGAATTGAGGGCTCTCCGTTTTTGTCGGGGTCCGCTTTTATATAAACTTCAACAACGTAATGTTACATACCAATTTCAATTATGATGAAGCAATACCATATTTCAGAATAGCAGGTTCAGCAAACGGACCCCCCCCCCCCCCCCCCACCGACTCCACACCCTCCCACATAAATTGACAAAATCATCATCATTCAACTCTAACCCTGTGTAAGTACCTGAGGAAAATTAATCGCCTACCGTGACTATATATATATATAGATATATATATATATATATATATATATATATATATATATATTTATATATATATATATATATATATATATATATATATATATATAGATATATATGTATGTCTATATATATCTATATATCTATATATATTTTATATATATATATATGTGTATATATATATATATTATATATATATATATATAAATATTTACATATATATGTATATGTATTTCATATATATATGCATATATATATATATACATATATATTTATACATATATATATATATATTAATGTATATTTAATATGAATATAAATGTTTATATATATATATATAAATATATATATATCTTGTCTGCCCACATATACATATTGATTTACATACTTACGTTTGTGACTCTATATATGTCAATATATATATATATATATATATATATTTATACAAGTCCGACCATTTTGGTACAAATCACCAACCATCTTGGCCCATACTTACATTTTGGACGATGATCATGGGGCCAAAATAGTCAGCGTCATCTCATAGGCTTACACAACTGCGCTTCCTCACCAAATTGTAATTTTGTTTGCTACTACTCCGCCTAAGGTTGGAAACTTATTATTCGGTGTAACTATCCACTTTTTTTTGCTTTAACTGCCTTTCCCTGAATTTACATTTTGGCCTTAACGACTATTTTGGCCATGTTGAGTAATCGGTCATTATTTGGCTTTGTTCGATGTATATTTGCTTCAAACTTAGATTCATGATTTGTGCGACTTTTAACTTCAATGAACAATTCTTTGTTTCAAATTATCGCTTGAAATGAAGAACATACATAAATTTTGAATGAATATATAAATCAGCAGTTTAAACGAAAAAACTGGCGGCACACGCTCAAATATCTTTACGGACGGATATAAAAAAAATGGCGATTTTACTGGGAAATCCGGGGTTGTAAGTCTTTGTCAACTCATTTTTGGTGTTTTGTTCTCAATATATATCAGTTTGATAGTTTTTATTTTGATAAATAAGAACAAATGAAGCACTTAAGCTGGGGATTCGAGACGCAGATCAGCATTCAAAACGTTTGGAGAATCTCGCTGAATCTCACTGGTTTTCTCGATCTATGATGTGCAATGTTTCAAGTAATAAATGAAATCATATGTGTCAACGTACTGTTTTTGACAAGGGAATGATTAGCCAGATCGTTATATGTTATCAGTTTGCTCATGTCTTAAAATCAAATTGTCCCCACGAACGCATCCGCGGGCTCAAGCTGAAGGTATATTTTGGGATTGTAACAATTCAAGCTTTCCTTACCGCATGAAATTTCCGGTACAGGAGCGAGTATAAACAAAGTATATCGGTCAGCCATGACCATTTTACACGCTCTCTTTACATTTGATTCTAATCTGGTCAGTATGATTCCAACGTTTAAATATTGAATATAATTAATGTGACAATGAACGTTATTGCTGCGGAAAGAAATTTCATGTACGACAAATTATGAAATACCCGTAGTTTACAGTGGTTAGCGAGCTTCACCGGGCTGTTCCGCACGTGGGCTCTACCGTTCAGGCTCACTCTTACCGATCACTTACACTTTTCCAACAATACCCAGATACCACGTTAATAGGACTAGATGCCTGCAGCTTGGTTGGACAGATCTACCGATTACCATTGATTTGTTTTTAAGTGTATTTCCTAACGTGTATTTAACCGTATTGACTATTGGCCATTATAGCGAACGGCTTTTGCCTCATCTGTCAGATGTAAACATTGCCTGATCATGACAGCGGAAATGCGCTGGTGGCTCTGTGTTAGTGGGGTGGGGTTACTCTTTCAAATGTGATTTAATTTTCAAAGGTTGAAGATTGATATTTTGCTTTCCACATCATTGAATTATATACTTGCATCAGTGATGTTACCCTTAACATGGAAATAGCATGATCTGTTAATATGATGTATCATTGTAATACACTAAAACATGAGTTCTTTATTACATTCCTATAAGTTTGATTATGTGTTATATGATAGTTCAGTCATGGACAGAGTCACACTTTTGCTATCAATTAGTCAGCATAGTGATCCTTTAGATCTCAATAATAGCTATCCAAAACAACTGTGCTGGTATGAGTTTACAGCCAAGTTCCACAGCAGCTAGGGAAATAATCAGACCCTAAGTAGGTTTTTGAAGTCAAGAGCCTCTTTTGTCTGGGTATCTGCCACACCAATATTGGTAATAAAATTGTTGTCAAATGTTCAATGTGTGTAATCCAAACAATTGTTCAATGGTACAATCACATCATTTGAATATATCATGCATAAGCTATAAATGACATGGTCATCTGTCAGTTAGTCTTAAGCACTGTGCATCAGGTCTAGTGTTGAAGGGTTATTAAGCATATCTGAAGCCCCAACTCACACATGAGGCCTTTTTAGAACAGTGCAGTTCCCAAGATGTAACAAACTGCCTGGTTAGGCATGGCTTGGGAGGTCACTTTTGTTGTTGCCCATCCTGGACCTTTTGCTTGCCACTTGTAAGGTATAATTTATGGGACCATTAGGCAGTAACCATTAATAGTTATGCTCCTCAGCACAGTTTTTCCCTGTCCATCTGTCTGCTTGTAAACTTTTGGTGTAACATTTTTTTGATAATGCAAGGCACTCTTATATTGATTGTCACTAACAAACCAACTATCAGCTCTTTGTGACCTTATTATTGTAAAATAATCTCATTAGCTATGTTAACCAAATAGGGAATACCTGTTTCAAATTAAACCTGAATCACTCTTATATTGATGATCACTTACAAAGTAAATATCAGCACTGCAATACCTGAGTGATTATCTCAATGGGGAATAATTCTTGATGGCACTTTTCTTATAATGCAAGCTAGAAACTTTACATTGACCAAATCTTCAAGTTTTAACTCAGAGCTTTATGGCTTTGACCCCTGACTTGCTAGATAAAAGCAAATTAAATTTGCTTGTTCAAGGAAAGTTACTATTAGCTTATGGTTGTTTGGGTGAATCATTTCTTAAAAACTTAAAATTATTAGGCTCAAATACCTAAACTTTTTGCATAACTACTTGGCGATGGACTGTTGTTGCTTGACAAGTGGGTTTGGGGGATATTGTTCAGCCCTGGTGTGTCATTGAATACAATGTTATACTATAAACGCTATGATTAAATGCTGTCATAACTTGTAAGTGTCAAAAGAAGCAGAGTTTACTAGCCATCAGCATTCTGTCATTATTGTTAGGCTGTGAGATTGTCTAGGTGTTTGTGATGACATTTTGCTCAGCAGCATTCACGATCTGGTAGTGATTAACTGTTTTACCTCCTGTTCTGGGTTTAATATTATGGACCCAGTATCTCAATTTAATCATATTGGAGATACATATCCTCTGTGTTGGTTAATCTGCCCTATTTAGGAAATTTATTTGTTCAAGATGGGCAACAGTATCAGCTGTCCAAACATCACAATTATGCTCTTCTATCTCTGTATGATACCTCCTCATATCAAAGGGAGCAGTGTTTTGCTTTAGGGCCACTAGGCTCTTACTTAGTGAAAAGACATTTGGTGATATGAGATAAATGTATAGTTTAACATAAGAATAGTGATGAGGTCATGTGGCTTCAACTACATTGCTGACATCAATGTAGATGAAGCTACATCACCTCCTCACTATTCTACATGATGAGTTACATTTGCAACATTAAGGTCCATGTGCTAAACCACCATACTAATTCTTCTGCATGCATGTTAATAGTAAATTCACAACTTCATCAATATTGTGGCTTCACCAGTTTTGTGGCTCCACCATATTGTGGCTTCACCAATACTGCGGCTTCAATTATATTGCGGCTTCATCAATATTGTGGTTTCACCAATATTGTGGCTTCATCAATACAGTGGCTTCACCAATGTTGTGGTTTCACCAATACTGTGGCTGCACCAGTGTTGTGGTTTCACAAATACTGTGGCTTCACCAATACTGTGGCTATACCAATATTTTGGCTTCACCAAATGTTGTGACTTCCCCAGTGTTGTGGCCTCATCAATGTTATGGCTTCACCAATGTAGTGGTTTCACCAATACTGTGGCTTCACCAATACTGTGGCTACACCAATATTTTGGCTTCACCAAATGTTGTGACTTCCCCAGTGTTGTGGCTTCATCAATGTTATGGCTTCACCAATGTTGTGGTTTCACCAATACTGTGGCTTCACCAATACTCTGGCTTCACCAATACTGTGGCTACACCAATATTTTTGCTTCACCAAATGTTGTGACTTCCCCAGTGTTGTGGCTTCATCAATGTTATGGCTTCATCAATATTTTGGCTTCACCAATGTTGCGGCTTCACCAGTGTTGTGGCTTTACCATTTTTTGGCTTCTCCAATACTGTGGTATCAACAATGAAGTGGCTTCACCAGTGTTGTGTTTTCACAAATGTTGTAGCTTCACCAATACTGTGGCATCATCAATATTTTGGCTTCATCATTGTTGTGGCTTCACCAGCGTTGTGGCTTCACCAGTGTTCCGGCTTTACCAATATTTTGGCATCACCAAGATTGTGGCTTCACCAAGTTTTTGGCTTCACAAGTGTTGTGCTTTTACCAATGTTGTAGCTTCACTAATACTGTGGCTTCATCAATATTTTGGCCTCATCAATATTTTGGCTTGTACTTTGTGGTGGTTTCACCAATGTTGTAGCTTCACCAATACTGTGGCTTCATCAATATTGTGGCTTCATCAATATTTTGGCTTCTACATTGTGGGGGTTTCACCAATGTTGTGGCTTCACCAGTACTATGGCTTCATTAATATTGTGGCTTCTCCAATACTGTGGCCTCTCCAATACTGTGGCTTCACCAATGTTGTGGCTTCACCAGTGTTGTGGCTTCATCAGTGTAATGGCTTCAGCAATATTTTGGCTTCACCAATGTTGTGGCTTCTCCAATACTGTGGCTTCATCAATATTGTGGCTTCATCAATATTTTAGCTTCAACATTGTTGTGGTTCACCAGTGTTGTGGCTTCAACATTGTTGCGGCTTCACCAGTGGTTTGGATTGAATTAAATTGTGGCTTCATTATTATTATGACTTCACCAATATTGTTGCTTCACCAATACTGTGGTTTCACCAATACTGTGGCTTCACCAGTGTTGTGGCTTCACCAGTGTTGTGGCTTCAACATTGTTGCGGCTTCACCAGTGTTGTGGATTCAATGATATTGTGGCTTCATCAATATTATGACTTCACCAATATTCCGGCTTCACCAATACTGTGGCTTCACCAATGTTGTGGCTTCACCAATACTGTGGCTTCACCAATGTTGTGGCTTCACCAGTGTTGTGGCTTCATCAGTGTAATTGCTTCAGCAATATTTTGGCTTCACCAATGTTGTGGCTTCTCCAATACTGTGGCTTCATCAATATTGTGGCTTCATCAATATTTTGGCTTTAACAGTGTTGTGGCTTCAACATTGTTGCGGCTTCACCAGTGGTTTGGATTGAATTAAATTGTGGCTTCATCAATAGTATGACTTCACCAATATTGTTGCTTCACCAATACTGTGGCTTCACCAATACTGTGGCTTCACCAGTGCTGGGGCTACACCAGTGTTGTGGCCTCAACATTGTTGCGGCTTCACCAAAGTTGTGGATTGAATTATACTGTGGCTTTATTAATATTATGACTTCACCAATATTGCGGCTTCACCAATACTGTGGCTTCACCAATGTTGTGGCTTCTCCAATACTGTGGCTTCATCAATATTTTGGCTTCACCAATACTTTGGCTTCACCTATGTTGTTTTCACCAATACTGTGGCTTCACCAATACTGTGGCTACACCAATGTTGTGGCTTCATCAATATTTTGGCTTTATCAATTTTTGGGCTTAACCAATACTGTGGTATCAACAATGAAGTGGCTTCACCAGTGTTGTGTTTTCACCAATGTTGTACCTTCACCAATTTTGTGGCTTCACCAGTGTTGTGGCTTTGTCAATGCTGTGGCTTCATCAATGTTGTGGCTTCATTAATGTTTTGGCTTCACTACTGTTTACAAATGTTTTGGCTTCTCTTTTTATTATATCCTGTTGAGATATATCAATCACTGGGGCTTAAAAAGACATGTTTTGTCTAATTGTCATAAAACCATCAGAATGACAAAAATGATCAAAACAATGAGTATTATCTGTATTGGTTGTGTGTGAGTTTGGGTCATCAGTCAGTTTAAGTAGAAGATTTTTTCAGAGGTTCTGTTTACCCAGGAAGACTGTTAAGCTCCACCTGGTCCTAATTGATGGTCCTGCAGTTATGATGTATGCACCTGTGTACAGTGTCACATTGATGTACACATAATCTGCTCTGTATTTATCTGCAATTCATATCAACTCTTCATCACCAGCCCAGCATGACACAGACCTGGGATTCTCTTTATTACCAGCCCATCGTGACACTGACCTGGGGTTCTTATCACCAACCCAGTATGTCACTGACCTGGGGTACTTATCACCAACTCATCGTGACACTGACCTGGGGTTCTTATCACCATCCCAGTATGTCACTGACCTAGGGATCTTATCAACAACTAATCGTGACACTGACTTGGGGTTCTTATCACCAGCCTAGTATGTAACCAAACTAGGGTTTGCCTAACATGGCATCTTTTTTGTTTGAAGGTGTAAAATTTCTTGAGGCCGGTTAACATCTAAAATGGCCACCCGTCTTCGGGACAGGTCAGGACGGGTGGCCATTTTAGTTAATTTCCAGCCCTGTTGCTGATGATTGAACTGTAGACTTATTCTGAACATCTGGTGAATGTTTTGTCACAGAATCAACATGAGAGAGTATAAGTTTTTACTTCCTGTACTTAATAACAAGAGATTGATCCATGTGACATGTGTATTGATGATCTACCTTATCAGGTTGGCAAGAATTAATGTTGTGTAATGTATAACATAGACTTCCTTTATTTCTTATGATATAAGACTGATAGACAGTTTGACAAGTTAATTTTATGTGTGTAACAGAATATGCAACTATAGCTGGGGCACAGCAGGAGAATCATCTTTTGCTGAATCATATGGACAAGCTGTTGTATGGATTCTCTAATTGTGTCCTTATGGAAACCCACCAAGGCTGGACCTCTTGAAAGTCTATTACTGATAGTGCAACATAAGACACTGCTGTCCTCGTAGTCCCTGCTGATCATGTTCAAATTTATCTGTAGATATGCTTTGCTTGATAATGATATCCTGATCATTGATTTCTGTATATTGTTAACCCTTATGAGGTCAATACATTCAGTCTATTTAAGTCAATTTATTCAGCCGAATCAACTCTGAATGCCTATATTGTGGATACATTTTTTGTAGAATTTAAGTGACCCTAGATAGGCAAGTAAACAGCAATCAAAGTTTAATCATAAACAAAACAAAATCATCTTCTACCTTAACAAATCCTTCAGAAAATTGCATGCAGATGCCTCTTTGTTTTTTTTCCAATTTGTAACTACATGTTATTATGTGGCAAACTGAATAAAGGTGATATATTTAAAACTTAAAGATCGTTTAATCCATGTTTTAATTGTGTCCTGAGGGGATTTATATCATTCACTCTGAAAGATGGGATTCAGTTAAATTCTCAAAATAAATCTAATGTAAGGCAAGACAATGATGCTCTGTCAAATGAACAGATGAAACATGTAATAAAGAATCCACAATGAATCAATTGGAGGTCAGTTTAACACTCGATGAAGCAAATTGTGAATAGATGCATGAACATATGCAGTTGGACACATCATTATATGACATGCACATACTTTGATAAGTTGCCTAAACTTCTCTGCTGGCTTGCATGATTGCAGTTAAATATTTAACAATACGAAAATAAATCATTGAAACGTATATTATAATAGCCAGGACTGGGTTCATAACGCTAACGGCTAAGTGATGCTGCTCAGAACTTCACCGAAGTCTGTCAACCCGACCGATTTGGGAGACACCCAAATAGCTTCAGCCTTTCAGTTACTATATATAACACTTTTTCTTTCATTTAATTGGAACTGATTTAAGATTATCACCTTGTTGTTTTTGTTGCACCAAATTTAAGCGGATTTTGCAACTTCGGCCATGTGCAGCAAGACTGTCGCCATGTCGCACGGAGATAGATAGTGACAGCTGTTTGGACTCTCCCGATTGAAGGGACGAGGGATGTTGTCCAACATCGTTGACAGACAGATTACAGTGTTCATAGTGGTTAAATAACATTAAGCTGCCCAAAGCCATCGATATGTATAATAGTTACAGAAATGAAATCAATTATGAAAGTTTAATTAAGCATGAGTCGGAATATAAATACGTTAAAATATATGACCCACGTGCATTTTTGACTTGGAATTGTCCGTGCTGTAATATTAGAGACGACAATCTTCAGAATGTTAAGTATCACTAATTCTTCTTAAAACTCGCAGTACCTAAGTATAAAATTGTATCCAAATTAATAACGGGAATGTTGAAGAACTCCTTTTTCTTTAAAATAGGTGACTTTTATGCATATTTTCTCCGTTCCCCGGGTACATCTGCCACTCGGCAAGGTTCGGAACTTTTCGGAGCAAGACATTGCGTCAGCATTTCGTGGAATCGCGCCGAAAATTTAACTTCACTATTTTCTTCATGGGTCGTTGAATGTTGTGAATGTACAGTTAAAATTATATATAAACAATGAGAAATCGAAAAAAGTTTATTTCGGATCTCGAAAGACCTAAAATCGCGCAATTCAGTTTGTGTAAGCTTGTTTGTAGGAATTTAATTTTGTCGTTTATGGTTTCATGGACTTTGTAACCCAAGGTTGTATAAACGATGGTCTGTAAGTAGTAGGTTGGTTGGGATAATAATGGTTGGTAATATCGGAAGGTAAAAAGGTCTGGCCAACTCATTTGTATAATTTAATGGCCAATATGGTTGGATATATGAAATGGCCAAAATGGTTGGTTATATGAAATGGTTGGTTTTTTATAAAAAGTTCCAAAATGGTTGGTTTTTTCCATGACAAAACTATCACGACTATTTTGGTACAACCATTTTGGCCTAATATTTTTATAATCTTCTAAAATAAGTTTTGAATGAAGATATTAACTCAGAGCTGTTCACGCAGATGTATAAGATTTTGCATCCGCGATATAACATAATTTAAGCTCAAAAAAGTGAAATAATCGAATGACCCAAAATGGTCGGTTTTGTCGATATTGTCCAAAATGGTTGCAATTGTAAGTATATATATATATACATATATATATATATATATATATATATATATATATATATATATATATATATATATATATATATATATATATATATATATATGTATGTAGATATATATATATATGTGTATATATATACGTATATATAAATATATATATACATATGTATATATATATATATATATGTATTTATATATATATATAAATATATGTACATGCATATATATATATAAGATTTTATATACATATATATATATGTGTATATGTGTGTGTGTATGTGTGTGTTTTTATGTGTGTATATATATCTAAATGCAGTCTTTGCGTTTGTGCAGTTAATTGCGCTGTATACTTAATTGCCTTATTGCGTTTCGCTACGGCATCACACGACATTAGACCCCATATTGACCTTTCAATAATTGTACTGGATACATGCAGTCCAAGGGCATCATGAGTCATGCAATTGATCAAAGTTGATCAGGAATCAATCGACACCGCTAAAGATACATCGATAATTGGTACGAATGCATCAAATTGGCTGTGATTGTCTAAAATTACTGTTGTTATGGTGGAGTTAACACAGTATTAAAAATTTTTAAAGGCGTGTGCTGAATGTTAAATTACCAATAGTGCCAACTTGTCAGTTGCAAAATGGTTCTGAATAAAAGTATGAGTTCTATTACACCGTTCAGTAAAGTACAGCATAACCGAAATGGTGAATTTGAAAATTTTTGGGGTGGACCAAATTGGCGTTCAACCTTTTGGCAAAAAAATAATTATAATCATATCATTTGTCGGTTTCACAATATATCCTTCTATTGCGAGATACAGCGCACGCTGAATGACTATTCGTCATGAAAAAAAATTAAAACAATAGTGATGTTGTTGTTTCGTATGCAGGGATGGGTTTTTTGATAAAGCGCACGAGCGGCAATGAGCATAATCGTGTTTACCTTGGGTGTCGGGTGATTGTTTATCTCTCTGATACGCTAAGTATAAAATACAGTAGGTCAGTATTTGGCAATGTTTCAGCAATGAGATTTGTAATGATAAGCGGCAGTATTGCTATAGCAATAAAGTAGTACTTGATAAAATGCTGTGCTTGATAATATCTTGTCCGCTAAAGCCTTGAATCCTCTACTGGTAATGTTACTAAGTGTGATTGCAATCGCCAAAAATTCAGCAATCCAGGATAACAACGCTAGATACACCTTAACGATATACCTCAAGTTTGTGCGCAAGTATTCCACCAGTATCGCAGTTTAAAACGTTATATTTTATAGCAATGCCCACTACTTCTACAAGGTATGAAAACAATACGATATGTATTCAAGGAGCTGATAACTTGCATTAGCCAAATCCAACACAATGTGAGATGCTTATTCATTAATGCAGAGTGAGTCCGAAAGCATTAATCGCATGTTTGATGATCGCACAAGCGTCCAAAGTTGAAAACCCCAAACACTACGAGGATTCATTTGGCTTCAAGCGTTGACTGCTAATATAAGTAAACGTGTTAGTTGCATTAGCGTAATAGGTTATTATGCAAGTCTGTTGTTTTCCACATTGAGTGCACCCCCACTTCGTGGTTTCCCAATCGATATTCGGTGTGATAACCACAACATCAGAGTACCGTCCTTCCACTTGGCACTATAATTTAGTTAGGCGGATTGCATATAGGACAACGAAACACATTTAATAATTAAAATCACTAATCCTATGATACTACACAAACTATGACGAAACCATTTGTTTCTTGCGTCCTACTCACAAGCGCCTTCTCTGGCGTCTCACCGACCTCACACCCTTGCGTCTCGCAACACCGGAGAACTTATTTCGGCCCATAAACCAATAATTTATTTGGTTTGTCAATTTATGGTTATGCCAGTAGACACACTGTTGCTTGGATGAATTAAGATTTCTGTTGGAGCTATGATCGGATCAACACAGAATCCTTTTTGAAGTTCCAGCAGGTGGAACCGAACAAATTACTTGTGTTTACAGTAGTTAGGATGATTGGTCACATTTTAAAGTGCTCAATAATATCGATAATATTTCAATGACGATATCCGTTGCTCCACAAAAGCTGTAGCATTACAAACATCAGCAGGAGTAATAATCCAACGTTGGTTCTAATACTTCTTGCTCAGTAATCATGCCAACATATGAAAACGACGATACATACGTCAACTCAAACAGTATTCATAGGGACTGGGTACAGTGATTGACAGTTCTGACACAATCTATTTTGAGACTTCGCCGTCCCATTCCAAATTCGTTAATAATACAGCCGCCATTCATTTAGCTTGAAGTTAATCAACTTATTAGCCTCAATTCTAGAAAACCCGAACTCTTTTGTGAGTATCTCCGCGTCTAATATTGTAAGCAATGCGCCATCTATTGACATTGATCTGAATGGAAATATATATTGCCCAAGGCTTAGACATTTTAAGCAGGATTCAACTTGACCTACAGTAAACTCTGCCATATTTGTGAGTATTTAAGATGCAGATGTCCACTTAGCATCTTTCTGAGTTGCTTTGATATAAGCCTTGCCAGTATTTTTGGGATCGGGGAGACATGATATTGATGAGCGGATTGACTTCGATTGAGGAGTCACGAACATGTCTCATTCTGATATGTTGCGTGACTAGCTGCCCTTGGCTCTGCACTTGGTCGATTATTGCACCTTTATTGTAATTCTGCCTCGTCAATTTCCTCATACTCGTCATTCCTCGAGTCCGTGTCCCTGTCCATCTATACAATATCTTCTGGTTTTGACATAAACACTTCCTAATATATATCGTAATCCTGCAGATCCTTCCAGCACAGAATCTGATGTACAAAATACCATGTATTTGGTAAAACCATACCAAACGCAATGATACGTCGTGAAAGTAACATAATTGGTCGTAATGACAGCAAGAATAATAGCATCATGCATATCATAGGTACCCGCCTCAGCCCCCTACGGCCAAGGGTTGGTACCGAGGCACCCTCTAGGCTCCGGACCCACCATACAGCAAGGGTGGATACAAGGTAAACTTGACCAGAAAAAAGCCTCACATATAAATAATGAAGAACCGTAACACTATTGAGACCTTGGCGGTGGTAGCAAAAATATATACGACAGCATTGGCAGGATAGAGGCTGGTGAAGAATATACTACAAATTTGATAGGCAAGATATTGGTGGGGCAACAACGCGTGGATGCTATAGAAAAATGCTATAAGAAATACTAGAAGAACAAGAAAAGACCAGATGGGGTATACCGAACTGAATATATAGTAGTATTGCTACTTTTGGTGGCATTTTGGGACTATCGCAACTTGTACCGAAAAACAAAGACCCCTATGTGCAGTTTTATGCAATCGAAAATTACCACCGAAATCTGTTGTTGTGCCAGTGGCCAAGACCTACCCACACTATATGGAATAGGCGTTTTACAAATATGTGTGTATACAGGTATACAAGTGAACACACATTTACATACACATGTATACATATAAGATGTAATTGGTACGAACGCCATGGTGCCCGCCAAAAGTTTTAAACTCCGCTAGTATGCTACGGAATACGAATCTAGATACATCTACACCTATAGCGTAGCTCTTTTTGGTTCGTCATGTCCTGGAAACGCGATCGTTGGGTGGAATATAGTCTTCTGGTGTTTGTTGGTGTTGGTGTATCTGGATATATCTGGGAAGGCCGATTAGATGCAGATCGTGTCGTTTGCGAATTTGGATCCAAAGTTGAAAAGTTGAAAAATAAATACGGCAAAAAATGGCATCAAAGTCAAAAGCTAAGTAGGGTTAGACTTTACTGTCAGGAACAGTAGATTTCTAAATCTTGATTAGAACGTATGTGCGTAACATTCCGTCGAGCCAGACCACGCCCCTGTTCTAGACTGTTTTTTTTACAGAAGATCCTAGAATGTCAACACTAAATATTGGGCAGTTGCGAAATCCAAAGTCTCCTGTAGACCACAGGATAGCTCTCTCCCAGGAAACGTCTTCTTCTATTTTAGCTTTGGAAAGGCGAATGCGCACTCCAGAGATTTTGTTATAGCATGTGTGAGCGTACCATACTACACATATTTGTCCACGTGGTCTGTCGGATAGGACGAGGTAGCGATCTAGTGCAGTGGAAAGGTTAGTCCATCGCTTGCGTGTCGGCAACGAATAGATACAAGGTCAAAAGCATCTGTATCCGTAGAGTGTTCTGGGCTAGCATACACAGATACTTTAATACGGGTGCATCATCTAGCCTTCACATCTGGATGCTGAAAGATTTACCGTTGGTGGTTGTTGGGGCAAGCCGGGTCGATGTGACAGTTTCCGTCTCTTCATTCAGCAAGTTATACTTGTAGTGTTGGCTATTCAGCTGATAACGTTATTTGGCTAGCATTTTATAAGAATCCGTTAATTATTAGACAAACCAAGATACGGTCGCCTTGGTGCTGGCATAAAGTAACAGTTTGCTGAAGATCCATGATATCGGTTTATCCGTTTACATTAATCTATCCTTGCCGTCATGACCATCACATGATATCATGATATTTAATTAATATTTTCGTACAATAGCCTCGTCATGCATGAATGCAACATATGGCTTTATGAAATGAAAAGCTAAAGGATATTAGAATCCGTATCCAGCTAAATATATTTCATGCGTAATATATCGTCATGTAGTCAAATCCTGAAGCATGATGGGTACGAATAAGTAACATTGCCATCTCTCGTTGCAATAGTATACACGTGCATCGCATGATAAATATACTCATAATACGTCATTATTTTACAAGAGGCATGGAATACTCCTGGTATTAATCTCTAACGTAAGAGTTTTCTAGTCGCATATGATCTTCAAGTTACCGTCGCTGTCTGTTTTTGGCATGGTCAATTAAGCAGCCTGTTGCGAGCTAGTGGCGAGGACGCTTGATGTTTTAACAATAGAAATCATTATATCCCATGCCAGTCGTTTCGAATCTTAAGTACACAGCATGTATCGCAATATAATGACATTCTATGTTTGATCATTATAATTGGGAACGGCATTTGCGGACCATGCGTTGTACATAGGTCATACCGGAATCGGAAGGCCCAAGCGAAGGTGTATTTGCAAGACTGAAAAGTGCTAGGCGATATGATCAAAGTAACATGGCACCGCTTCACTTATGATGCTGAACATTGATAGTAGCGCTACATGTAGGTCTTAAGCTTTTATTTGCAATTATTGATGTACTTGCCGATAAAGTTAATGCTGCCCAGCATTACACATTTGGTGATAAAACACATCGGATACAGACTTACAGTGTATGTGGCGAGAAAGCTAGTGGTTGGAATTGGCATCAATTTCACCATAATAGATGTCCAAACCATACCTTACTCCAGTAGCGGAGATTGCACTTGGTTAATACCGCCACTATGTTTTAGCTGTTGAGACGGCACAAAGCAATCTTTGTATTGGTGGTGCTCTTGTCATTCCGAGCAATTGATTAGTGTGATCAAGCACTGCTTGTCTGGAAGCATACAGGCTTTGATCAATCATAGTTGCTAGTGGTACAATGGATATTGGACCAAATGAGGCTCTCAAAGCTAAAAGTACCAGTGATAGACAGAGCGCCTACATCAATTGTGCTTTGGCAGCACTCCTACTAATCGCTTGGAGCTTTACGGAGCAATGAATCACGTTATGGTGTCATGTAAATGAGACAGTAATGCTTTTTACGAACGACCAATGTATAATATAACATCGCAGTAGTAGCTTTTCACAGTAACACTTCATATCCCTTTCCATTTCCATATGTTGCGTGCTCCATTGCTTGCATTCGTTCTGATTTACACGATCTCATAGTTCTTCTTTGGGTAATCGATCAAGGGTGACCATCCATTCAATCAGTAACAAAGGGCTCATTTATGCGGAATGTAATCTTAAGAGTAATAACCTGCTCACCGCTATACATTTATCAGCAGTCAGGGATAAATAGTAGGTTATTTGGCAGAATTCATCGGGGATTTTTGTTGTGATAGCCTGCTGTATAAAAGAAACAAAAGTAACAGCGAACAATATGTGCATGTGCTACAAAAGATTTCATCTCTGCCATTAGTCTAATGGCATGGAATTATTGGCGTATGCAACCGAAGAATTTAGGCAACGGATGAGACCTCCTTTCGTATGGAAAATGGTGGCGAGGCTTACTTCAATAATGAATACCATAACGACAATGCACTGATCATAGACCCGTGGGTAAAAAAAGCAGTACAACAAACTTGGCCTGATGTCATCATTGCCCTTTTAATACTAGATAACTTACATTTATCTATGCTTTGGTGTATATGTGGCCATTACTAATATATTTAACGTTTGTCGGCGATATTGCTGCAATGGGAGATTGTTCTACATCATATTAACCGGGCTCATTTCGTGTGCCGATTAAATGACTTTCGGGGACCATATTCCGCACTGTAGGCTTTGACTATACCTTAGTTGCATTGCCACATTCCGTTTTCATCATGGATTATAACTGTTTGTTATACGTTTCGCTAGGTTGCTCGAACTCCGAGTGCCATATAGAGTAATGCTCTAATTTGGGCCGATAAGGCTTAATATTGCTATTCGCTTAAATAGGTGCACACTAAGGCACATAACGTAGCTGTATCATCGGCTAACATATGTATGATATTTTATCCAAAATTGTTCCTTCTGTTTTTCGTCGCCTGTAGAAGTAGAAAACCCACACGACTAAACTATTTCCAGCCGTCAGTGTAGTTGGAGCATTGCATATCATGTCCAGAAAGCAGTTCCGCCATGATTGTAATTTACAATTCCAGACTTCGCTGTCAGTGCTGCTTTGTAACCCGATAAGTGCGCCTTTAGGATACAATGTCATGTTAATTCATTCATTCCGAACCTCCACCTGCGTCAATGCGCGGAACAAAAGCGGGGGCTCTGTTTCTCTATTGCTGTTGCCTAACAGTTTAAAATAACCATTCAAGCGTTGCAGAATTGGATCACACACAGTCAGCACGCAAGCGGCAAGTCCAGTTTTGTGGGATGAAAATTGCTTAGATGCCATCATTGCTGCATGTCACATCAGCACCATAACCGCTTCCACATTAGTCAATGCAATAAATGTTGCTTGGTGCAACACAAATGCTTATCATTTATATGAACGATAATTTCTTTCGTATTTTGCCAAAAAAAACGTTATGAAGTTTTGACAAATTTGATCAGCAGTTTATCACAGTGATGGTCATGAAGACATATATTACACATTTTAAATATCGAACAACGCAATCAAACAAAATCCGCAACGTCATAGACACCTAAACTCGCTGTTCCGATCGTATTGTGGAAAGTTGACTTATTTGTTTTCTCAATGGCACTTGATACGTTCGATTGCCAACGCATTATACACTTTTTAAACATTTCCGGGGATTGAATAATGTCCGTAGACTAATGCATCTGAATGAAATGGGTATTTGCTCAGTGTCGATTGGTAATTGTTAATGCATAGATACTGCTATGTTATTTGCTCTGTGTCAATTGGTAATTGTCAACGCAGAGATACTGTCATGTTATTTGAACGGAAATCACCAGTATTAAACCTGGAGTGTTATATGTGTTATATATAACTGCATTTACATTTGATCGGGATTATCGGGTGATTGCAACCACAAACGGTTTATTGCGACAGTTTGGGGCCCCTGATCAGGATTCAAACACAACTATATTGTATTACACTTTGTGGATATCGTATAACAATTTTGTACACGATTAATATGGCAACGGTGGCCACATAGATCTAAAGTTCATAATAAATGAACACTATATGTTGTCCGATCCAATAGTCAAAGGAAATCTAAATGACGACTCAGTGAACACCATAATCTGCATGCTGAGACGCAGTCCTCGCAACAGTGTCAACCCGCATAGAGATAACATTGTGACACAGCTGCAAATATGGTTCCTCTCGGGAACATACGATCTCCAGCATTCCTGCCCCAACCTAACCAATTCCAAAATTTCGCACATTAAGAGCGTCAAGCTGAATCAAGGAATGTCATATATATATATATATATATATATATATATATATATATATATATATATATATATATATATATATAGAGATATATATATATATATCTATATATATATATAGAGAGATATATATATATCTATATATATATATATATATATATATATATATATATATATATCTCTCTATATATATATATATATATATATATATATATATATATATATCTCTCTATATATATATATATATATATATATATATATATATATATATCTATTTATTCTATATATCTATCTGCGCTATTTGTTGCGCGCGTTACGCGATTATTATTTCTAGCTCAAGTTCCGACACTTAAAAGATTATTCACCCGTATACCAGCGTGGGTTAGAAACGGGTTATTGCACCTATGACAGTATGGCAATAGGATCAAACACCGTACATTGAAGCTAGACGATAAATCGTTTTCGATCACAATTGATACGTCGCAAGAGTACTTCCAACTACGCTGAACTAATTGATTCGAAAAAGCGTTTTTGGTGCCATACATACGCTTGAAATCAGTGCCTTGCAACGGCATTAATAAACCATTGAATGCTCTCAGGGAGAGTGCTTCATTAACCGTCATATTCATTGAAATGAAGGAGCTATCTGCGTCTGCTATATTTATCATTTCTTATTTTACCTGTGACGTTCGTTGCAATATTTATTCTAATGACATGGCATCAACGGTAAAGTTGTGCATGGTCATTATGTACATGATTTAAACCACAAATGAGTTGACGCACTATAGAGCGGCCTGTTCACAAAAATGCACAGTTCATATGTTGGCATTCTATTAAATGTTATATACCACTCTACCGGCCGATTGAACGAATAGCAAGAATCATCTTATCCTATTGAACATGGTGTTGGCCCCACGAATGACCCGATGAAGGAGGCTTATTTCTACACTTGGAATAATGCATAACCCTTGAGAAAGCTACCCTATCACCAAACAAATAGCTCTCCACGCGACAGAGCAAATGCGCCATCACATTTTAACATTCCAATTTTTGAGTTTAGCCGATGTATTTTAATATGTTTAAAATTAATCGCTGGAGAGTACGGACCCATCTAGAGCATGTTAACTAGTCGCTATAATGTTCGAGCCTGACGATAATAAATGTGGCAAATTAAGAAAGTACGGGCGATCGTTTGTGCAAAATAGACGAGCGAGCAGGCTATTTAATCACACCATCTGGTCGTGTTAACGGACGATCTATTTTGATGCAACATGAAGTATTCATAGGCATCCTAGGGGCGACATTTCATAGCATATGTTACGGTGATGATATTGTCTAAATTTATTCAACAAGAAAGTCGTGTTTGAGGATAAAGCATGTACTTTTATCCCTTCAAGCAGTGTTGGGAATAAAATGCGCTCTTCTGGCTACATAATGAATGCTGTGGCCATGTTTGTTATCCAAAGTGTCGTTAGACATGCTGTAACTGCTGTGCTGGCTGATGTGACAATTAATGATGTTAATGAGAACATTTTGTTTTTGTGGGAGAAGAAATGTGCAAAACATAAATTTCTTAAATGGTTGCTCTGATATGAATGGTGCGTTGAATATGCGGAACATATGGCGTGAGATTATCGGGAGCAAATGTTGGCAGGTAAAATTAGGTGTGACCTGTAAAGCCGGCTTAACCTTACCAATATTTGCTGAAAATTTACTCGCGTTAATAGTTCACCGATAAGCAAAAATGTTGTTACTTTCCACAAAAAAAAACAAAGTTATAGTAATTCTGCAGCCCACGAGACATTCAAAATTATTTTCTTAGTATAATTTGAACCGTCGGGTTTCGGTTGCTATATTCACCATAAGTTAATGGGTAGTTTGGGGTATGCAGATGATTTGATTATCTTAATCATTAACTTAAGGCTCATCTGCGATCTTTTATCAATTTGTGAAATGATCAACGGCATACATTTGTTGAAGTACCACGCTATCTGTGCACGTAAATAATCATCAATTACTCACATTATGAATCACTGCCTTGGTTGGTTCACCAATATTGCGCTTTGTTACACACACGACTGAACAAATGTGAGGTCTTCGCGAAATCTGTCTTAACAATCAATTCATGAACGTATCTTCTTGTCTATGGCATCGGTGATAAATTTGCCATTTATAATAAATTCTGATAAGTGTTTGATTTTTGCTATTGTATTCTTGTTTCTGACCACACTGAATAGTTAGGCGTTTGGAGTGAGTCTAAGCAAATCACAGATACTCGTATTGTACACCGACCTGTTGGGCGATTGGTTCTCTTTCTTGTTTCAAAGTTCCAGCCACCCGGAATCGTATAGATGATGCTTATACTCCTCCTAACCCTACAGGGTCGTTGACGCGCTGCATGGATAGAGCATTGTGCCAGTTGTCTCAACTAATTTATAGCAGTCTATTAAGACAAAATATCGCATTTCTCTATCTGCCCCTATTTTCTTTTGCGATGGGTTTGGAGAGTCTCGTGACAAGCCTATATCACCTCAGCTTGCTCTTTTGCAGTTAACATGTGTACAAAGTGTCTTAAATACTGCGCTATTGCAATGCAGACTTCATCACTTATGACGTTGTCATTGGAAGGTATTCTAAACTCTCTTTTAATGCATCTAATTTTGAACGGGTATATTCTTTGTTTATGGTTTTACAATCGCTGTCTTTGATTCCCATGCCAATTAGGAAAATTAAAATAACCAGAGCATGCTGCTTGTTCAGCTTAAATTTGAGGGCGACGTTCTTGCTTGTGTAGGGCTGATATATTCTGGTCAACCCTGTCGAGGTCTTTTGCCTATGATCCTGCTTCATGGTATTTGATCTTTACACGGTACAAAATCTGGTATATTTGATACTTTTATATAAAAGATAAAGCTGACATATTTCTGTATGCTTAATTGAGTGGTCTAGCCGCGAAAAGCATTTGAAAAAGAATACCCCCAGCCATTGTATGTAGGCATGATAAGGTAACGGAAGCAAATACGCCATTTCCCTTATTTGTCTTTATATCGCGCCAATGCAGATGCGGTTATCTATGCCTAACGCAACATTGTCTGCTCGTAGGCGGTAACACATGACCCTGTAGATTAGCTTAAATCAATGCATGCCAAATCATGATGCCCCAATCGCTACTTGGTGTAGTAACAATACAATAACGGTCCCTCGGTACAGCAGTGTAATCAAATTATGGTTCATACCCAAATCGCTCCAAATGAAAGCGGGAGGCGGGGGCAGGGGCGTGGTGAAAGTTATCCAAATGGATTTTTTACAGACAGGGCTGATATACCAGGCACAACTTAAAACTGTTTTACTGTTTATCCAAAGTGGCGGATAATTGTAAATGAGATATTTAAATGCAGGACAGCCGTTCGTTCTACTTCACCAGAAGAAGCTATGCCAATTGAATATTGAACAAACTGAAATCACACATGCAGAATATGAGCGCTGTAGGAAATACGGAGAGGATACATATGATGGAATGGGATGCGGGATGTTATATTAATTTATGGCTAAGTGTTTGGGGCCATACAATACGACGGTGCTCCACGTGTGTCGTGTAAAATTGGGAATAATTACTTGTGGTGCACTGTTGTGGTGTACTGTTCAGCGAATAGCTCCCCCCAAAAAATCAAAGCCTTGATAAATTATTTTGATTTGTTGTTGATATGCTAAGCGTGATCGTTGTTGATTCTACCTTTGTACTTTTACTTATTGACAGATTCTTTGTCTCGGGCCAACAAGGAATAAACTTTTTTGAGTATTTCAAAGAGAATATTAAATATAAACATGTATTATGACCAACACGGGGATTGATAACAGCGTTCATTGCTATATCAGGTAAGACATAAAGGTTACATGGAAACGATGCAGCTTTTTGCGGTTTGCAAATGGTAAACGAAATGTTAATCCTTAAGTAAGCGATTTTTTCAATCGTAGGAAATACACAAAAGAACATTTTAACAGGATCCAACAAGGCATATTCACTATTGAGTGCGATGAATTAATTACGAAAATGATGATGGATTTTGGCTAAGAATGCACCGCAAGAGAATGATGTTAGAATATTGTTCGCAAATAGTAATTATAGAAGAGAAAGATTGTGTGCTTTATGATTGGTGCAGGGAGTCTCTTCATGATTTTACTTTGGAGTTATAGACATTGTTCTGATATTTATGAATTAATGTAATTGCAATTAGTCCTCTTGTTCGTAACCAAACTGCCAAAATCATGGAACTGAGAATAACATTGCAGATTTATTTGGTTATATTACCTACTGGCAATCAACCAAATAATGTTCCCCAGCATATTAAATAGTTACACACTTGATAATTGACAAAGTTGGCAACCCGTCACCATCGAAACTACAATTAATTATCTGCAATTAGAATGCTAGGATTGATTGTTATTATATTAGCCCTGAGCTTCGTAAAATGCATTTACCTATTTGAGGTATTTTTCAATGGCATATGACCCTGTACAATATCGCTGACCCTCTGTTTTGTATAATCCCCACAGCACAGTTAAACATCGCCTGCAAATTTATATGGTAATCATTGACGCTGATCATCCGAATCATTGTATTTGATATTTAACTATGCTTCGCTACGCTTGACGTTAATTCTTACAACACTTGCATCAATGCAATTTGAATAATTCTTATCTGTTTGGTTAACAATTCAGAAAAATGCATTGGTAGCTTAGAAAATAAATCACGCTTTACACCTTTAGCATCATGTAAGCGAGCTGTGTTATAGAAAGAGTGTGGACTAGCGGAAGGGTACAATCCTAGCTTTCAAAGATTGAGCAATCAGTGATGTACAACATTACGTAATGTTATGATGCAGTGGCAAAATACTATATCTCTAAATGTGTACATTTAGCCTTGAGAGAGAATCGTTACTCAGAGTGTTACTCGTCGGGTCGAGAAAGAGTTTTTTATCAGCTTTATGATTGAATCCAGGTGAGAATCATCACATATATGAGGATGTGCTGCGATGCGGAGTAGCACACTATTAAAAATTATGTTGTACTATTTTTCTGCCACCAACATAGGAAGATTGTTATGGTGAAACTAGTAAAAGGCATTTACAAATTTCGAAACAAAATATTCATTGCATGTTATTTATTGCATATGAAGGTAAGGTGAGGTAATCGATTATCAATTATATTAATCGTAACATGGTTAATGTTATGGTTCTTTTATCTCATACATGATGTAGATAGCACTTTGTGTGGCAGCTGCAAGGACAGTTTTAGTATATGCCTGCGAAAATAACTCGTGAATGCAATCCTACCCGTCAAGCTCATCTTCGGGATAACACGAAAACCCAATCATTCCCGTTGTTTACGAGCGACACCTTGCCAATTAAGCTCGCCGAGGACATATGATTTGGCTAGTTCACCCGTCTTCCTGAACGGAATATATGCTGATGTGAATATTTTCAATGCCATTTATGCAGTAAAAAACAACAATAATGAAAAGTGACTGTGCCAATTTGGAAGCCTAAGAGAGAATAACTCACACTTACGTTCTCGCAACACCCATCGCAATGCTTGTCTGGTCATAAGTACTGAATTGCATTGCACACCATGAGAGCCCCGCTTATTCAATATAACATGCGTTGACAATGGCATCGTCTATCTCTAATGCTTGATACTGGCAAACCACATAGCTAAGATTTAGCCAAAAGGTCAGCTAATAAAGACAGCATTGCTCTTAGAGGCCGGGTTAGCAAAAATTGCTTCCGAACTGCGCACTTGGTCTAGTCAATCCATAGGTCGCATATGAGTTTTAAATGTCGATACTTATATCGTAGATAACCAGAGGCTTTATTTTATATCAATAACTGATTCAAATAACATTTTGCTTTTTCATGCGTGCGACTTAATGCGTAATACAATAAACACAAACCAAGTGAGGAGAGATGTATGTCTCAACCACAAGCGGGGGGATAATCATCTCGGAACTTTTACCCATAACTACTGTAATGTTAAACCGCGTGATGTCATCATGCGCTGTGCACTTGGAGTTAGCGAGTTGAAAATGAAAGGGCTTTTTGACGCGCCAAAGGGAAGACGAGTGTCAGTCAAATATACAAGTCCTGGCTGATGATGAAATTGCCATTTTAAGACCCGTAGCTGAGTAATTACTCGGGTGGTACGGACAGATCGGTAGGCGTTAGAGAGATCTACTTTTGCCGTAAACGCATTTGGGCTTAATAATTTAGTAGCATTATCCAGGGTTTGGTAACTAAACTTGTCATTGGTTGCGTAATCATTGACTGCGTGATTGACTGGGCGGCTGCAGTCGTGTATGAGTCGTACCTTTTTGCTGTCTGCTTTAGGTATGGTGCCTATTGCACTGACTATAGTCGGTTTAGAGGCAGCTTCAATGTAGTGGCCTTCAGCAAGTTCTGATAATAGTTGCGCCTCGACCATTTCGCGAGAATCTTTCGAGTTAGCTGATGAGTAATTTTTTGTTTCTACATCAACAAAGCGGTGGCTTGTGTCTATAATGTGAAACCCATCTTTGATGCCTGTAAGAAGGAATTCCCGGTCAGGATCGGACTCGAGTTCGCGAGCCCAGATAGCGTAGCTGTCAGAGATGGAGTTAGTAGGGCGGGTTTGGGAGAGAGTGTGTGGGGATGGGAGGAGGATGTGGTGTGTCCCTGGTGCTGCTCCATTGGCCTACGCAGAGGTGTGGGATATTTTGGGGTGCTTCTTGAAGCATTCGGAACATACATGTGAGAAGCGATACCCTGCCCCAAATTTGCATTTTGCCCGGTTATAGTTGAGGCACACTTCCGCTTTAGTTGCGGGATCGGTGGGAATGCTTGACACGGGATGAAGACGCTTTGGGAAGGGTGCGGTATGGGTTTTCTCCCTCAAAATGATCTGGTTTAGATGGGTGCAATCTGCTCCCCAGTCGAATTTGATGTGAGACTGAAGCTCACGGTATTGCTTGTCGTACTGATGTACGGAGGTCCAAGCATACCTCTCTGCCAATTGTGCAATTTTTACCGTGTAACCAAGATAATTGGCAACCCCCGACCCTTTCAATACCTCATCCTTAATGAGTTGATACATCCGGCAATTAGCGGCACACCATTGATGGGGAGTGATGGATTCCAGCTTCGGCTTTTTGGGACCGGCTTCATAAAACACCCTCCCCTCGAAACCCGGCAGGACAACCGTATCCCGCTGGCACAGCACTCCAGGAACAAAATCACATATGTCATGAAATGAATTTGGAGCCTGCTTACCTCCGCACGCCAAGAAGAGGCGCGCGTCGTGTGAGGGTGGTGTTGCTTGCGTCTGGTCCTCATGGGGTTGGTCCTCGCTGGCTCCGTTGATAAGGTCATGAAGAAGCGTTTAGGTGAGGTCAACTGGTTTTGAGGCTACTCTATCTGTGCTTATAATGTCCCGAAGAGTCATTTCGTCTGCAAGTGGCAAGTTAAGTCTAGGTAGGTCGGAGGGCCTTAGCCTACAAATCTGCTGCACAGAGCGGAAGCCCTCCGACCGGTGACGGTCGATGACGGGGCGGGAAGGTTGTTTTGTTGTCCCCATAGTGTCAGTGCGTCCATGGAGGTGTCTTCACCGGCAGAATATCCGGATCGCGGGTGTGGTGGTTGCCTTAGGTCCCCCGGGAGCCTCGCCTGGGCCTGAGAGGCAAATTGGGATGACTCGGGAATATGAGGGGTAAGCTGCGGTGGTTGCGGGGTCGGCGCGAAATTGTCACCGAGGCGCCTAGGTGCAGGGGGGTCTCGTCTCCTGGCAGGTTCCTTCAGTCTTGCCTCCGCGTTGAGCACCTCTAAAGGGGGCGCTAAAGCCACATATGTGGCGTACGGTTCTACCATAGGCGGTAGATAGGACAGAAGTCCCGATAGTGGGGTGGTGTCGACCGCAGATTTCTCCATCTCCAAGAGTTGTGGACAGATTAACAGCGTCGCAAAGTTCTTAGTTGCAATTGCTGCTGTCGCTGCTGCTGTTGTGTGCTGGGCTGTCGTCTTGGAGAAGAAGATAAGCAGGTACCCAAATTCACGACTTTTATACCTGTCCGCAGAGGTGCCGTGCCAAACGGGACCAGTGATTCCCCCCAGATGCGACAAGGAGGGATTTCAGCTTGCCTACCCCTCTAGCCCAAGCCGGTAACCATCCATCCCCAAGAGAATTGCCTAATTGCTGTCAGCACCTTGACATAATCAAAGTTGCCCAGTGATAACGTCGTCGAGCGTGGGAACGGCGTGAGAATCCCATGCACAATTGACAGAGGTACGGTTTGCCGGACCATGAACGGGGCGCCTCAAGTGGGAATGTATACACAGGTGCAGAGGGGAGGCATGTATCATCCCATTTAACTCAACTTCATAATAATGAAATACCATATAACATTTAAGTGCCAGAGCTCAGGTAAAGTTAAATAACATCTTTAAAGTAGTTTATTGTTGTCACCAATGGGAACATTAATATGACATAAAGAGATTCATGGTGCCAAGTCGTGACGCTTTTATGTGCGTCGGCAGGTGCTGCGCATATTCTTCTTAGACTATGCGAAGATTATTGGTCGGAGAAATATTTCTTAAGAAATGGAGCAAAATTGTTATAACTTATCGACAAAAAGGCTTATGAAGTATAGCTAGCATAGCTCTTGTTTAATCAGAAAACGATTTTCGAAAGGTAATCAATTATCTTCAGCAGGAATGCACAAATGCTAGCCTGCGCCATTAGTAAGTATCCAAAACACTGATATATTACTAGCCGTCAAATTTGGATTGCCAGGATTGACTGGCGCAATTATCCATAAATTGCCAATATACGCTCACTATATATTTACTATTAACGAAACCCCATTAAGCTTTTGCTATATAATGATCGCTTATGTAGAATTGCAATAATACAGTGACACATAGGTGGTACATTCAAAGTTAAACACATCACGTAGTTTAATATAAATCATTCGCAGTTTGCACTGTTTGCCCGCTGTGAGGTGAGGTGTAATGATTAATATAAGGTCTAATGATATTTTTGATAATTGACTGTTAGGGATATATGGCTAAATCGCGCGCCTCAGCTCATCCCAAACCATAGACATTTAACAGATTAGGAGCATTAACGATAGATTATTGGTGAGAAATTCAATCGCTAAGGTCGGATATTGATTGCCTTTTGAAATAGAAATCTGATATATTCATTTGGATATTACTATGAGCTAAACAAATGGTCTCAACGGTAGTCTCTGCTATTTAGGTGGTTGATACGCATGTTGCGCAGTCCTCGACATATTTCGCATTGCAGATTATTGCAATATTCCGACATCTTGCATTGATGACCACATTGGTTGCAGATGACGTAATCTAATCGCATAAATATATAACAGAGCAAGATTGTTTTGCAATTTGTGCTTACAAGGCTCCCATCGATGCGACGCTCAAAGGCGTGCTACAGTGAGCTTCAGGGGATTCAGGAAATGAAATTGTACTTAGTCAGTGGGGCAAACATGTAGCACAATCAACGAACATTGCGCTCAGTAATCCATCCCTTCAGTCAATATTATGCCTGTCGGTGGGTGATAACGGCGGCACAGTGATACATCATGCAGGTGTCATGTAGTATGAGGTATATCAAGAACCAGTATGTGTTTTGTAGACATAACAGATATATGTTGCAGTTAAGGTTGGGCTGCAGAGACCATTGTTCACAAAGCTCATCTGCTATATAGTCTATTCTATATTTATTCTTGTTGAATTTGAGTGTGTATAATACTTAATCCTTTGCATGCTTGATATTGCGAACAACTGTAATTACACATAGATATTCGACAAGACAGTACAATACAACACGGGTTGGATGCCTTGCCTGTATCGACTTGGGTAAGTGATGTGGCGCTTGGCTCGATTTAGGAGTCCGGGGTGGGTTTGAATCACTCTCTGCGGTATTGTGAGGAATACGATTCCTTAACTTGCAAATGAAAAGCGCCTCAACCGGGCCATATGAACGCTGGCGTCTGAAACGATGTTCCGTTAATATTTACTGCATGAGTAATAATGCTTCATGAGCAAAGATATACGGGTACAATGTGGAACAACATATGGAATCATGGCTATCACAATATTCAGCTTAAACATATGAATAAGAATAACCTACAAACCCCCCTCCTTTTCCCATGAATTATCGAAACGGGGAGTTATGATGAATATCAGCAAAAATGATAAAATTGGTGTACCTTACCGTGTGTAAAATTTATTGCCGTGTACATGAACTCAGCTCAAGCTTGTAAAGCACGAACTATGAATAGACCGACATGTTGATGACTCTATCGTAATAGTATGTTTTATTTTATAAGTTGAATGTGATGCATAAGAGCTTAGGGACAATTTTAATTAGGTTTACTCTGTCGGATGGCAAACAATTTGTTTTCAATCGCCGCCATCTTGCAACATTATTGATATCTGACGTATCCAATTGTGATAAAACCTGCACTAAGATAAACAACATAAAATGTTGAAAAAACGAGCAAACCTAAGCAAACATTGCGCAGTTATTTGTTTAATTGAACAACATATTGATGGGCCATAAATGGTTACACTTTTGTCCCGAACAAACGTACCCTACTGCTATTATGGGTTTGCCAGTGACAAGCAATCTTATGAACATACGAATTGGTCCCAAGTAGCATAATGGCAGGTAATAAAATGCTCTATCGCAGTCATTGTGGTAGAAGTATCACAAATCCAGCTCCAATTTGAAACCTTAGCATCAACAACTGATAGATGTTTCAACAATGAGTGCTTGATAAGGATCTTCATATGCTATCGCTAATTGTAGTTTCAATGTTCATAGTTCTCAAACTCAGCATATGTCATGTAATTACTAGAATACATGCTAGCAGTAGAGGACGTAGGCAAGGCACCTGGAAGGTAAAGCGCACATTTGAAACCGTGCATGGAAAATCATGTCAGCTTTATGTTTCAAGCAAATATTTGTGTGAGAATAATTAAAGGTCATCTGTTCTAATACCACGGTCTATGATGGTAATATTCTGTGTGACAACCTGTTTTGGTACAAAATGACATCAGATTGATTTCAGCTCGTGAAAATCGGGTTATAGCCAATAATCCTCTTTTGGTAATTTCTAGTGCCGTAATAGAGGTGATAACAAAAGATTTGGCTAGCCTCATTGTTTGAGTGGAAGCATGTTGGACCATTGGATGTCACGGTTTGTTTTCGTTGCTATTACTCATGATCTTAGCTTGACTTCGTTTTATACCGTCCTCTAGAGGGTATATAATGTCATGTTGGCGATGCTGATAACGTTAACATTGTGTGTTGTGCCAACATAGTGCAAAATATTGATATTGTCCCCGCGTAACCACTAGAGAAACAAAAACCTCATTGCATCGTAAGAAAATGTAATACATAGGCTGGACTGATTGCTGTACATAGACAATTATTCCAAGGGCCCACTTACATATTGTTCTGGACCGTAATGACTTTTCAATGATCGTTCAAGATGTATATGCGTCCTTTTGTATGAAATTGTGTGCTAACTAATGTTATATGGAGGTGGGGTGATTGTAATTACACATCTCATCAGGCAAGTGAGGAAGGCAGATATATTTTCTTGCTAAACTCGTCGACAGAAATAAGCGAAGGTATTTGATCATCAAAGTTAGGATTTTTATATGATTAACGACCAAATAGAAAAAATCAACCTTCGCAAGGTAAATGTAGAAGTTTAAACTACTCTCTGTCCACTTCGCATGATCTGCAGGCGTCAGCGTATAGATATTAGGGTTGGGATTCGACTCGATAGGGGACATTCCTCCTAAGTTCCAAATGAATATAGAGATATTGGGACGCCACAGCGGAGGATCCATCGAACGGATATTTAAACCAATTCATGGTGATATGCGACAATTGTTTGAAAACATTCTGGAGACGGTGAACCAAATTACAGAATTGAGACATTGGTAGAGACATTTGTGTAATGATAGGCGTTTACCGAATCCACCGAATTACCTACTATATTTGCCAAAAAACAATACGGGTTATACTACTACAATTGTTTAATATCAATGGCCTTTAGACTTGCCCTTTTTCGTGAATTCCTGATAGAATGCATCATCCTCGCATTTACATATTGGACATCGCAAACTGCTTAATTATTTTGCTGGTTAAATCCCTTACGACAAATCATGAAATATCTTGTGGTAATCTGGTTATAGGATGCAAAATACATTGCCATTGTGTAAATGAAAAGTTGGACCGTGCGACTCAGGATATTGTAAAGCAAGTAACAGAACCATACGACATTATTTTTTCTGGTTTCAAAATCGTCATGAAAGGCAGTCTCGATATCAAGTTGTATGTAGTTAAGTAATGTGAGGGTCGTTTGAGAAAAAACCAACATCTGTACATAATAAATGGCGACTTGTTATTAATCTTTTTTTACGGGACATACGTATATATAACGTTGGCTTGGAATGAAGGTATTTTTTGTTGATTAGCGATATTTTCATTGACCTTATTAATAGGCAGCACTCGTTGCAAAGACAAGTTACACAAAAGCAATACACGATAAGGGTTAATAAGTTTCTTCCGGAAATCGTGCAATCGCATAAATAGTTCCTGCTAACAGATTTTTCTAAATAAAAGGCGAAATTGTTTTTAAAAAGAGTACATCGTTTAAACCTCATTCTCGTGCTGTCTTTGCAGCCGTTAAATCTCTCCAATCCTAAGTTAATGTGCTTGATCAGTCGCTGACCAGGCTTCATGAGATATCTAAGTTACTGGCTTGGTTTCATGAGGCAACTCAAGATATAGTGGATCCCTTGGAATGGCTGGTTGTTTCATACTGAGTCTATGTCTGCAGGTCCAGTTCAATTAGGAGTGACGCTAATAAACAGCTCCCTCCGCTGTTATAACTGGTTGTATACAAATTAATAACATCGCCTTGTTCCATCTGCAAAAATTGGTCAAAAGACATTGCAGCCACCAGTTGGCCAGCAGGCTTGATGTAACATCTTAGCATGGTACATCCACAGCTTGCGTCTCGAAAGGTTTTACCCCTGATTCTATCCCCATACGACCACTCATTTCCCCTGCGTAGTGGGCCACATGTTTCTGGCCAAAGAGTGGTTAGGGGATTCCTCATATTCTACATACTTCTCCCTGTGCTGCTGTCTGTGTTGCGTCTCAACATACTTTTTATTCGCAGCATCCGTTGGCGATATCGGGTCCTGAGTGCCCAAGTACGTAATTACCTCGCATGTCAAGGTCTCCCGTATCACCAGCCTTAACCACCTTTTGTGAGTAACCAGTAGATACATCGATCTTTGTTGCAAGGTCAGATTGGTCGCTCTCCGTTCTTTGTATAGGTCCATAGACAGTCTGCAAATTCACCTACCACGCTAACATTGAGGTAGTTTTGAGACAGGAATTAGCGATATAAGCTGATGATCCATACACTAAGCCAACAATTTGTAGAAGCGTTGTGTGCCCCCCGTCTGTCATGTTGGCCGTGGTATTGCCTTTATCGAGATGGATATAAAGCGTGTTGAAGATGCTAACATTGATGGTACGTGTAATTACCAGAATAAATCCGCCACCTACCGAGGCCATAATCAAGACCAAGTCAGCGCTATATCATTAAAACGTGCGGTCCCATCAGAAATTGGGATGGTTATAACTCTATTTACAACTTCCAAACCAAAACCTTATACTGTAATGTCCTGCTTAAGAGGGTGGAAACTCCAGGTCTTAATTGGAGAGTTTCTTCTTAACCAGCAGTTTCTGGCCATCATTCAATGATCCAACTTTTTTTTCAAGATTGTACCAGTCCACAATATACAGATAAACCAGATAAACATAGCAGTGTGGTGTGCAAGCAGATGCTGCGGTGTAACATCGAACGGCCACCAGGAGGCCAATGATCGCCTCGCACAAACTCTCTAACCTTCCACGTTTATTATGCCATTTGTTCGATCTATCTGACAATACCTAGACACATTCCTCGGCCAAAATACGACGTGTTAGTTCCTAATAAGGTTTGCCAAGCTGATCTTCTTTTTCTTCCGCATGGCAGCGTGAAACGCCGGACCTACCAGAATATTTTAACTGCACTCTTGCAGAGCGGCTATTTGGACACCAGTATGCCGTAGATATAAAACTTCAATCTGGAGAAAGATTAACTGAATGAGTTGCTCGGCTTGAAGCTGCTGTTTCCGCACTGAACAATGTGGGACTCGCTAGACTGGTAAAAAGACCAAAGATGCTCTAAACGTAAAAGCCCTATTTAATGGTCCCATGACGCTTGGTGGGGCTCAAAGAGCAAATCTTCCCTCAGATTTTGTTGATCGCTATCCCCACCAGCCTGGCGAGCTGGGAGCGAGGCCGCTGTCGTGACACAGACCCTGTGCGATCACTGCTGGCTTGAGTACTCCCTCACTATTACCTTAGCCTGTTCCTGGCCCTTTGTGGGTGACAAGCCTTTTGCTGCTCTGTTAGTTGCCTGACATCGGAATACTCTTCCAGCTGGTGCATATTCGCTGCATGGGATATAGCAGGGAGACAAGGCTTGACCATTGCAGGAACTGTCGATGATCCAGATCTTCTGCGAATCTTTCCTGATGAGACACTGTGAGTTGTGAACCGTGAGGACCTATCTATATTGATCGCGGTTCCTGCGGCCTGTATGGTTACATCGTCATTTAGAACGAGCACCACGACTAGTCCCTACATCGAATTAGAATTTTGACGTTCTTCATGTCTTGGTGCAACCCCGCCATTTCCACTAATGTTAACGAGATGCTACATAAAATATTGAAACAAAATGTAAATTTCACAATCACATTTCTTCCATAAGCTTATTGCTTTGATGCGTTTATCAAGTTCAAAAATATCAATTGTACATTTACAGCCGCGGTGACTCGTATGAATACGATGTATATAAGATTTGTATACATATGGTGCACAAAAGTCTACATGGCATGAATATGGTTGGGTTTTAATTGGTTGGGATGTTGCTGTCGCTGTTGTATACACAGAGCACGATAGAATTATGAAGCTGACTTCAAAAGCAATTAGGACGATTACTTTTATGCAATCTTAAAGCAATAAATGCCTCGAAACCCTAAGAGATATCAATAAAAACTGCCATAATTGTCCTCACCAATAAATTATTTTACCATTTGCTTGCAAGTATACAGTATATGTTTTGCTGCCATGTTTCACTACTTTGAGCCATTACAATTGTTTAATTGAGCGATCCATTAACCTAGTTGAAAGTTACTTTTTTGAAATAAACATTAGGCATTTTAGTCACGCGCAGGCACATAGCTGGGTGTGGTTGTTTTAAAGTATGATTTACCATTGTTAAAGAATATTTTGAATGACACGTTTGTCCTGATCAAACGTGATTTAGAACATGCGACACATGTGTCATATTATATACATTCAACGAGCTTGTCTGAGCAAAGCTTTACCATATCTTTGCTGACAAGCCATGTCTTGTCAGCCTACATGTGGTAAAGCTGTGCTCAGACAAGCTCATTTGACTGACTAGTCTGTACGATGTGAATGGGTGCGAAGTCTATGCCATGTTAACCGCAACAAGTAACCGTAGTCACAAGGAAAGCTCTGACATAGACGAATGTTCTTGACTAGTTGTTTGAATCACACATTAATTGTGATCCATGGATGCGTTGAGTAAACAATACGCTCTCTAGAAGAGCGTGGTCAAAACGAGCGGAGCAGGAATATGTCCAGTCCTCATACAACGTACTAATATACTTCGGGCCGACCATATTATAAGGTGATAAAGATGGATGCCATGGTTGCCAAACATAACCACAAATTGTTATGAGAAAGCTTGTATCCATGGCCACTTTTGAGGTTATGTCAGTACTAGTATTGATGTCATAGCCACATATATGGCCTGCAAGAGACGCAGATGCGACAAAAAGCTGTGGCGTATTGGTGGCTTTCAGAGTGAAAACCGTTTTGCCGACTTTTGCCTCATGCATAACAAGTTCGGGTCAAGCCAACCGGCCTATGCGTAGTTATAGCGATAAATATGATGTATTCAACTTTTATGATCTTGGGTGCGTTTGCGGAATATGAAGTGCTCAACGATATACACGTATAACCTGGTCCCATTGAGCGTCATATGCATGGGATCTGTACCGATATTGAAGCGAAATGTACACATATATTCGCTCCGCAAGTAGTTTAGTATTAAGTAAATATCTTAATAACTCGTCGTCACTGATCCACAGAACACATTGCATATTAGTTCAACACGTGAGGATAAGTATGCTATGCGCGTACATTTGGATCAGCCTTCAATAGAATCACAAGCCATTCAAGATGTAAAAGGTTTGACTGTCTGCGTTCCAAAAGAGTGCATAATCAACTTCGCCATCGAAGGGACCCAACTTCCACTTTAAATGTGTATGCGGTAGTTTGATGACTCATACATAATGTATTTAACCAGTGAAAACCAGAACTAATAAATGCCAAAGAACGCAATCGTGGGAGTTTCCACTTATCCTATTTCTGGGTCGCCCACCCTACGCCTTTGATTGCTCCGACATCGCAACAACGAGTTAGCGAGTGTGACAATTAATTTTGCACTTTATTGTAGTATATGGAAGACATGAATATCATTATGCTGTACGCGCGGCCAATCAAAATGAGCTGTATATAAAGAAGGCAAAACAGGCTCAAAACGTATGTAGTAATATTGACTTATGGCGTGAGGCGAAAAAGAAATTCAAAACTGTAAGAGTATTTCTACAACCTCTTTACGGATAAGTGCGCAGCGTTAAATAAAAGTGTTCTTATAAGTGACAATGAAATGCGTGATTTGATTTAAAAACGATTGATGAGTGTATTTTTATGACAGCGCAAGGAATCTTTTGTTGTAATTGAATGTATATGGAAGTAAAAAAGCAACAAAACCAATGGCTTTTGCGAGCTTTTTCTGACCAGTTGATTAACGGAACGCCCAAATTTGCTGTTATGTAAATAATTTAATGCTATGATTTCGCATGGCCATACTGAATACAAAGTGGCTTTTAATCCGTTGAAAACTAAACGCATAAAATATGGCAAGGCGGTAAATGAATTTGATAAGACGATGTTGTATGGACAGTATTGTATATAATGAGGCATTCAATATCACGCAAATTTTTGAGAAAGGGAAATGTAAAAAAAGCCATTGGTCTGTGCTATACATACACTGCATTGTTTAAGAAACAATGAAATTACGATTGATGGATTTGCCGATTAAAGGATTAGTGTTAAAGTATGAGGTACTTAAATATCGTATCAGTTTTATTTTCTCTTCCGTTGAATGTTGCACTATCGTTTGAATTATTTTATGAATCACATTTATTCTATGTAGGTATCAACAAATATATATATGATGACTATATTTCGGATGTAGTAATGCATTTTTTACAATTGCAAACATAATCTCCACCTGGAGAGTACACTTTTGTAGGATATGGGTTAATTTAGAATACAGCCGAGCAACCATTAGAGGTGAATTATAACAACACTGATTTGATTATCGGACAGTATGACAACGGCGAACAGACGTGCGGTGAGTAGTGAATTATATAATTTCATATTCAAACTGTTCCGAACCAAGTGGCGATAACAATGGTTTGTTAACTTCGTCACCATAACGATGCATTAGATACGATGTGGACCACCCATTGTGGTTGCATAACAACAATATTACTCAAGGTTTTGCCGATATATGTTCTCATAAAGCCAGGCCTTTTAAACAATAACAATTCATCTTGAGCGAACAAAGACTGACCAAAACATGGATAAATGATGAAGCCACCAATATCGCTATTAGGTGTACGTAACGCCCTAAGATGGTACTTTTACGTCCTAAAATGATATCAAGCAAGCACAAAATGCACAGCATCTGGTTTAGCACAGTAGTGAAGCAATGATTTAAAGAGTTATATGCATGTATTGTCTTGGCCTAATTGGTTTTGCAGCGGGCAAAATAAAGTTAATTATAAGATGCTATTATCAGCTTTCTTGTTACTGACAACATAAATAACATCAACATAAACAACATCAACGCTAACTATTCAGTATTAGGGTTAATATTCAGTATTAAGTCCAATGATAGGGTCAACCCAAATGTGAATGCTGATTCCGTGAAATACAACTAGTAAAGCGCCTCTGCTTCAGCTAGCCATATAATGTAACATTGAACACCTGCGTTATTGGTTTTACTGTCGTCACAAAGCTCCTTCGTAAAGTGACGCCTATGAAGGTAATTCTGAATGAAACTAATCTATAAATTGTGATCATTATAAACCATTAGTAGCGTTTTGCGATATAATTCAATGATGTAGATATATGAATAATTGGAAAATATTTCTTTGGTTATAACATTTTTAAAATCTATTAAATCTTTTAATACTTCAAATATACATATTCAACACTCATGTTGAAACATTATTTCGATAATTTAGGTCAAAGTATATAATTTGATTTTGCTATAATATTCATAATCCATTGAAATCATGCGTGGCAGATCATCCTTTTACGTTACTAAGACTTGACTATCATAATAAAATGGTCAAACCATAATATTTTCAAAAATGGGGATTGACTTTATGTGGACATAGCGGTATTCTTATAATATGCAATGTATCAGAGAAGAGCAAGTTGCTGATATATAAGTAGGGAATGTTACATACCGTAGTCGTTTTAATGAATACCATTATTGTTGAATGTAGATGAGCCCTGTGTACCAGTTCCTGTCCTTGTGATGCACAAGCAAACGAACGTATTCTAACTCATCCATATATACATCCATTACCTATTTGCCATCACGTAGATTCACTGACACCACAATATGTATAATTCGCTTTCCATAAAATTCAACCGCACCCTCACAAAAGAGGCACAATGCGGTTACGTTCACCGCAGTTACCTAGAGTCCACAATCCTTCTTATTCCGGAGAAGGTTACAGTATGTCAACACTTAACCATCATGTACTTAAGTCGTAATTAGCTGACATTGCAAAATTGATAAGACCAGTAAGTGGCACCTTGATGTATTACTAGATACATTATGCAAGCAATCCCATAACTTCGCATTTATAAGATACCACTTGCAAAGGGAGGTAGAAAGAGCAGAAAGCTGCTGCGACATTATCAGTGATTGCCATCCCGTGAGTGGTGATACATGTCAAACACAAGATTGCTTTTGTGCTCTAATTCGTGCTTGTAGGGATTAAATTAATGTGACTTGATAATATAAAGTAACAAAGGAATTCGCCATCAACATAATTGGAGCTGCCTTGTTTTCTTATTAATGTTATCAATATATTAACCGTATATTGATTCCTAACTCGAAATGAAAAAAGTGGTAAGCCAGCTACCATGTTGATATGCGCTGCTGTGTTCTGTGTCAATTATTGACGCAGAAATGCACAAGTGAATTTACCAAGCCATGCTTGGGAATATAACGAGAAACAGCACAACTGCAAGGACAAAATGCTTTACAAACAGCCTGGTTTAATGAAACAGTTAATTAATCAGAACATATTGTGGTACAGTGTTTGTTCTTGCCTGCTAAGGCTGATGAGCAAATCTCTTGTGCAAAATAGACCACTGTTTTGCCGTGAAGTCCCGAAATGTTGAATGTCGATGTGATGGGCTATTATCGGCCGTCCGGTCAGCGGTGGCAACGGTTTTTGATGACGCAAACCGGCGATAGCGACGCACATCATACAACCCAGTGTTATGCAACTATACCTTACCTCCCAGCAGTTGGGTTTTTTTATGAATTACTGGCGGAACCGGCGGTTTAAAGAACAGTGAGATTGCTGCGCCAATTATCAATTGGACGCGACGATTGGTGCTGCTCTCGATGTAACGAAATATAGGGCCGTAAATATGCGGTTACGATAATTCAACTAGCGGGTAATCACGCGCTTATTTACTTGCTGTATAAATATTATATTTCGTAGTTAACAGGCGACAGCCCCCCCTCCCCAGCCCAACCTGTGCAACGGCTGTTTCATATTGATATACTTTTTTCAGGTTGATGTTTGGCCTGCATGATGTTTTGTAAGCTTGTTATGTCAGACCTTAGACAGTTAAGTCCATACTACTAACCGTTTGGCTTTCATGACTATCGCACTAACCATGTAGACAAAGAGTGCAGTACACTGATACCTTACCCCGTTATCGTACAGTTCATGAGCGACTTGTGCCTGGAGAAGCAGTGCTACACAAATCCGCCGCTTATCATTTCATTATGTGACCCGATAAACGGGCTATATAAAATCAACACAACCGCTATAATGTCGCTTACAGGGAACAGCATTGGAAAATCTCATTGTTGATCGAATTTCAATATGAGACCGAAAACGGCTGACCAATTATGGAGGCCGCATTTGCTAACTCGCGTCTTTGATTTGAATGGAAACGACAAGCAATCTTTGCAAAGATGTCCAACATCTTAAACATTACGTTTCTAAGCGAAGCTTGTTTTACACGTCATATCTTCGTCAAACCATACTTCGACCAACAAACGTGCCTCTTTACCTGATTTCCGAACGCCAATTATTCCTGCCAGAAATATCCAAAAAGTCGGATGGTAAAGTAGCATTCAATGTGTGCGTCACTAGCTGTATTCCATTATTTGGCGTTGGCAAACTTAATGCTCTGACATTAGGCATGACCATTAAACCATTCCACACTACAGTTGTAGCAAGTCATGCGAGAAGATATGCAAATGGAAGAACACTTGGGTACACGTGAGTCCGTGCATGTAACCACACAAATAATTGAAGATGATTGTAGAGAAAAGACTGAGAGTTGCACAAGCGTAATTGCAATTCTATTCCGCTAATGTGATTTGTTGCATCCATGTAGGCTAATTATATGACAATTGGCACTGTAACTCTCCAAGGTCATCGTTCAAGATTAATAGAAACAATCCAACAGGATGTCATACGCACTAAGACGCCTGGCAGCCACTGTGGCAATAAAGGACGCTATGACATTCATATCACAGGTTTGTACGCTATCAGGTCAGATTAGAATTGAATAGATAATATTTGGAATGCTATTTATATACCCATTCATATGCTTATGACAGACCATGTACCACCAGCACACAAACACTTAGAGCGGGCTCTCAAAACAATCATACGACCAGATATTGCACCAACATCTCTTTGCACTACTGTCCGTATCAATTGCTGATCCTCTTTAATAATTTTGGTAAAATCCAACACATAGCTCTTTAAAAGTTTGACACCATATCTGGCATCATTCCAAACTCTCATGACCACGGTCGGAGAAAATGTACGTACGCTCACTAGCTGTGCCGAAATCACTGAAATAAACTATGCCACGTGTGCGAAAGGTCCAGTTGTTCACAAGAGAAACCAAAGAAATGAAGCTGCGCTATTTGTCCTCTCGCAGTGTCAGTCACCGGGAATTCAAACCAGTTAGTCATAAATTACGGTGATCAGTAACGTCAAACTTCGAGTTGGTTCTGTTTTTTTGTTGAGTGCTACATGATTAAATTTATACATCAATATGTTACGATAATGATCATTTTTTTACTTTGATATCGTGTCCTACATGACTAAATTAATGCACATAGTCGGAATGCGGGAAATACAATACTTTTATCGACATTTTACTGGTGAGTAGTACCACTATTTCTAGTAGAGTCCGTTCTCTCTGTCAGTCTGACACTGGTCCCTAACGTATAGGTGTTTAAATACGACCAAATTGCTATACCTCTACATATTTAACATGATGTAATATATCTAGATTGATTAATCACATAGCATTGGATCACCAGAATGAATGGGACGTTTTACTCTAATGAATGCAATATCATCACCACATTATGGTACAAGAAATTGCTTTGTCTAGTTTATTCAGTAACATGATTGTCCTAGCTGGTCATAGAGGGCTGATGAAAATGCTACATTATACGTTGAAATATATACATAGAATTATAATGCGCTGCTAGTATGATGCCGAATGGTGTAGGCATTGCTCATTATAAGCTGGCAAATGAGATTGTTAAGATTTACATAGCCTATAAGCTTTTTGTGAAACGGCAGAGCTACGGCTCTGTCCACCGAGTGGAATATTACACCTTGAGATACCATTTCCACGAGCAGTTATATTGGCCGTTGGCTAAGCAAGTAAAACGTTCCTTTAAATATGATCATGTTTCAGCAGTCCTGCGGGCAGTCAGAGAAACAACAAGACCGATGCAAAAAGGTTCCCGTGCAGTAAGTGATAGCGCGTGCGCAGCGACGTCAGTCAACCATTATAAAGCTAGCACTGTGTCTTTGTGACATTTCATTTCGTTGAAAGCCTGGACAAAATCTAGGGAGAAAGAAGCTGAGCATTTTGTAAACAATACTGAAATGCATATGTCTCACTTCACAAACATAATGCACTACACGTATCTTAGAACTGCGACGATTGCAATCGCTACCGTGGCATAGAAAATAGCCCACATAATTCACTCTTCGTTCAACAGCTATACTAAAGAATCTCCATTTATGTCTGCATGAATGTGAATATCACTCTGTCTTGCACGCAAAGCAAAGCATTAATTTGATTTCTAGGATGAAAAATGTCGAAAGATGTAATCATGCATCATAGAGTTTGATATCATATTACCTCAATCATGATATTACCATGTGTTAAATGATGAGGGTGGCCATTGGGCATTGTATTCGCATGGGCTATACGTCTCAAGAACTGCACTACGATTGTTCTGCAAGCCTCACAAAATGGTTTATAACAACTCCGCACCCAGCCACTGTTCTAATAGTGTGATATGTACGATGGAAAAGTGAGATAGGTAGAACAGACGGTTGGTGCATTATATTATAGGCTGAACGATAATGCTAAAAGGAGTGTGTACTGATTGTTATATCGATGTTTAAAGCACATGCTTCCTACCACAAATAAGAGGTGTTGTATGCACTGCAATTTTGCAATCGCTGCTGATGAATTACTGGTTGAAACATATTCTTCGGTGTGCACAGTATTAGTATGTGTGTTGCCCAATATACCAGCGCTGTTGCAGGGACAATTATGCGGTTTACAAGATCATCGATAAGACTATGACAGCCATAAAAGTTCATCGATACAATAATCGGAACTAAATATGTCAAAATCAAACACTTTAAACATTTAATACAACGCAGGTTAGTTCTTGAATGCATTGTTAAACTTTGTTACCGTCGATATGTGTTCACCACTGAAAAAGCTCATGTTACTGTGTCCATCAACATATGTCCTGTGACAAAATGAACGACTCCCTAAGCCCTTAACTACTGAAAGCAATAACAATTCATGCAGACGTTTTTATAGGACAGCACGCAATAATAGGGCATGCCGCGTTCTTGTCCTCCGATAAATTGCATGAAAACCGTACCGGTTGCTCGGCTACTTGTTTAATTTGATTAAAACACCATATTTCTCAAATATCTGACTATTAACCGACGAGATACTATTTAAAACTGAAAACGAATTATGCTTGTAATATATATGCTGACAAACGTAGAGAGCCATTGAAATGCCACCAATATCTCTAAACACTGGCTCTTCAGCGCACAAAATCAGCGACGTTACCTCAGTTAGTGACATAACGTTCACAAGGCATCGATAGGGAAAGTCTTAATTAAATAGAGCAACAGACATCTATGTATATAATTCGATCAATTCCTTTTTCAACCATGGCCCGTTTTAATTACCGATTTACCCATAGCATAGGTGGACTAAACTATCGATTTCATTGCCTCTAAACGAAATAAAGCCACTGGAACACCGGCTTAGACAGCGCATTCGAAGCTGCAAGTAGTTTTGTTCGCATTTCCTCGAATGCGCAATATCTATTTGTTAAGTCTGCAAAAACAGTTGATGCAATTTCTTGTACAATGTAGACCGCTAGGATGTGGGAATTCTCTATATGACAGGGATCATTAGTACAGGCTGATATTAACCATTAGGTAAGTAGCTGCTATGATGTATATGGACTCATCACGGCGATAGAGGCATTAAGCTCACCAAGCGTTACATTAACAGACCTCTACGTCACTGATTGCACCAATTATAACGAGTCATTAAGCAAGAGCAGCGTACGCAAATACTCATATAGGCAGTTCGTGTACGCTGGAAGCTATATGAATACGCATTGTGTTTAGGATTCGTTACATATGCCATTTTCGCTGTCCTCTGAAGTTGCACTCACTGTTCTATTTACGTTGCACTAATGGATAAATCAGCTTAAAGCATTTGTCATCATGCGCAGTTTTTAATTGATAGCGAGCCGATTCTTATATCAGACGCTTTACTGTTAATGGACGCTAAACCTTGAGTGATAGAAACTCGTAATTTTACCCTTCATGGTAAGCAGCGATGCACTGGTCGCATGTTTTTATACAAAATCAGAGCATAGGACCAACATACAGCTGATAGTGATCACATGGTAACGAGGGTGATTAAGAAAACAAAAGAGGGGACGCTGAGATTGAAAGTGCGTTTCCCAATTCCATCCAGTTTTGTAAATCACAGTTTTTAGAAAACACCTAGTCGCTCATATATGGCCAAGGGTGGTCGTTGCTTATGGACTCTTCGCTTAACCGACTGCCTTCTTGCGTTTTATGTATGGATAAATACAATTTACAATTTATCAAGAGCTATCTATTTACCAAATAAGATGATGAACACAGGGTTTAGCCAAAGATCTTGTTATAATAAGATACCCGACTCGGCAGCTTGCCCGACAAATGTCGTGACACCGCGTAGGCAGCGCCCCCTACTTTTGTGGAAGCTACTCGACGCGCAGCAGCCAACTAACTTCGATATGACTTTCGAGTATGTCTGACTAGAAGTCAAACAAAAATGGGCATTTCTGCGCTGCAATTTACTGTTTGAATTGACAAAGGCCTTTCCACCCAGGAAGTGAATGTTCTAGCATATGTCTCTGGCTATATTACCCGGAAATTAAGTTGTGTGCAAATGCAGAAACAAACATTCTGTAGTCAATGATATACATGATCAGACGAATTACCGAAGTGCAAAGGAATGGCTCGTTGTCCCAAGCAAATCACTAGTAGATGCGTTAAATTTTAATAATACAGCGGTATTTTTGAGTACATACCATCGCCGATCGATCTTTTACCATTGAGCCACGCGCTTTTGTTTACATTTTAGCTTTTATTATAACAAGATCTTTGGTTTAGCTATCCGCATAGCTTCTATACCGCTGGAACCGAATCAACTTGCCCACTTACCTAGTCACTACGCCTCTACGTACCAGCCCCTACCTCCCTTCTTGCCTACCCACTTGCCAATCTACCAAACTGCCGTCGTATCTGCCTACCAAATCACCTA